>VZDJ01000274.1:2305291-2353355 GCA_008694505.1 Cyanoderma ruficeps | reverse complement strand
TTGGTTCTTTTCCTCCTCTTTGGTCATTTTTTGGCTCTGATCATCCCAGGCAGTGAGCAGAACACTGTTTGTGGGGATGCAAACCTTTCCTTTGTGAAAGGCAGTGCCTGTGGGGTTCTTGTTGCAGCTCTCTGTTCCCCTGGGGCTGAGTTCACAGTGGTGAGGGAGTTTTGCCACTGCTTGTCTGTCTCAACAGCTTCTCCAGCTGCAGGAATCCTGCATTTGGTCCTGCTAAATACCAACAGGAGAAAACGAGGAGAAAATTCTCCCACCAAGAGGAGAAGATGAGACCAGCAGCTGTAGGAGTCAGGAGGGAGGATGAAAGCTGGCAAAGGCAGAGCACAGCCAGCCTGTGTCCTGGCAGTGAAAGCTGACTGCACATCACTCAGGACACAAGATTCATGTGGCAAAGTGTGGCTCTCCCTGAGTTTCTGGGAGCCTCCCCACACAGGACAAAGTCCATCCCTCCTTCTGGTACCTCCTTCTGGTCTGGTCAACAGTGCATCTGCCCCACACTCTCTTGTGAGCACAGGAGTTGAAGTAACCCCTGAGATGCAGACCCCAGCCTTGGAGATTCCTGCACCCACTCCAAGACCTCTGTTCCCATCTTGTCTGGCTGTTTTGTGGCTCAGGGATGACTCAGACAGTCCCTCTGGGCTTTTTTTTTTTTTTGTCTGGGATGGGACTGCCCCGACTTTAATTAGCACAGAACGTCCTGACACATTGGAGGCTTTGAAAAGGAACTTGGCCAAAAGGGGAGAAAACGTGGGCAGTTAACCAGGACACCCAGTTCTGCCATGGTGGTTGGAAGCTGGATCCTCACAATGGGGAGCCATAAAAGACATCTGGCTCCTTCGAACACACAGGTATTAATTTTTTTAACTGGGTCCAGTCCCAGACACTCTGCCTTTTGGGTTTGGATGAGGCTAGGACCAGGAGGTTGTGATTAATGCTCAGTTCCCCACCACAGCTGGCCACAGCCAAACACAGGTTCCCTGCTCTCTCTCCAAGGCTCTGCTCTCCTCTGGATGAACTTAGTCCCACACACAACTAATGCCACAGAGTTTTCAATTCTCTTATCAGCCAAATGTAGCTGATGTAGTTCACGGGAGCATAATGACCTCAGAGAGATCTGCTGAGGAAAAATAAATGGGCTGTGCCCATTTTCTACTTCCTTAAACAGCCTGCCTAGGGTGGCTTCCTTGTTTTTCACATTTTATTTGCCAGGAAGGTCGCATCTGACATTTTTTGGGTTTCCTGTAGGACTTGTTAAGAGGCCCAACATGCAGAAAACGAGCTTCATCTGACCTTCACTGACAAAACTGAAGAGGACAAACCTTTTCTCCCAGCTGTTTGTTTAGTTATTGAGTGAAGCAAGCAACAATGACTGACATGTTTAACCATTTTGTCACAACTCAAGCAATAGGACTGTATTTTCTTGGTGCATCTGGTGCTGCAAAACCACCTGTTCTTTTTCATCCAAGAATTCGGCAAGTTAGACTTACAAGATCTGACTTTCTGATGTGGAAGGAAAACAAACAAGCCTCTAGTTTCCCCCTCAGGAAAACAAATGGGTTTTTATTATTTCAGTGTGGCCCCCTGCCCAGCTCAAGGATTTGATATCCAGAATTAGCATTTTAAAAAAAATCCCAAGCATGGATTTTGCAACCTTGTAATTGCACTGAAATCCCTACTAAGAAGGAAAAGCAACGAGTGGAAAGTCGTTTACCATCATTTATGCCAACTCCCTCCTTTCTAGCCTTCTTCCTGTCTAGTCTTCACTTGGCTGCTTGGCACTGCCCCAGCAAGAGATTTTGGGGAAGATAGGGAGCTATCTGCACCCACACCACCAAGCAGCTCTGGTATTTCCTTTTTCCATCTGTGCATGCTCCTGCAGCTGAAGAGGACAAAACTTCTCTCCAGGATCAGGCTGAGGTGGGGAACAGGGCAAGGAGAAGAGATGTTTCACCTTTAGGATATGGAAGGGAGGGCAGGAGCAGTGGTTTTACAGGCAGGGAGCACAGCCTGGAAAACCCTTCCCCTGGGCCAGGTGTCCCTGCCCTCCCCTCGGTGCTGGTGTCAGTGTGAGGGGTGACTCAGCCCAGCAGGGCCAGGAGCTCAGGGATGATGGCTCTGCTGGCCCTGCTGGCCCTGCTGGCCCTGCTCCCTGCCCTGCCACTCCCGACCCCGTGATCCTGCCTGTGCTGCCTGTTTTCCCTGCAAGTCCCACACATGAGCACTCCAGGGAGAATTTCTGAATGGACTTTGACAAAGGGCTGTGGCCTGAGAACAAGTAAAAGAAACCCCTGAGAGAGAGGAGTGCTTAACCCACTGCTAAAACAGCCTGAGCTGGCCAGAGGAGTGGGGGCACAGCAAGGTCTGGGACCTTCCCCATGGTGGTCTGGGGCTGATGGCCTTTGGGTAGCCACAGGCACAGGGAATCTGTTTGTCTTAAAAGAATGTGGGGAGCAATGTGGTCTCTCCTGGGATTCTGCAGCAGTTTAGAAATGCTGCAGATCCCTGAAGATGATCATCTATGCTCGAGAACAAAGCATCCCAGGCTCTGAACAGAGAAATGGGGAAGATTTTCACTTGGCAGGTGAAAATCCATTTGGTGTGCCGTGAAAGCAGGCTGGGGTCCCCGGGTCAGAAAGTTTGCACACCCAGCTGTGTCTGCCCCTCAGCCTGGAGGCTCAGGCTCATGCCCAGTGTGTGGGGCTTGGGCAGTCATGAGCAGGGTCCCACTGAGTGCTCAACCCCCTGCTCTGACCTCCCAGTCCCTTCCAGTGTGAGGTGTGGGACTGACGTGCAGAAAGCTCCCGGAGGGAAGGCTGGCTCTGCCACTTGGCACAACATTGTTCCTTGCTTGTTGCCTTGCTGTGGGGCTGTGCCAGCGCCCAGATAAGAGCTCTGATTGCTCAGTTCTGTGCCTTTGTGCTCAGGGCATGTCCCTGGAGCCTGCTGGCTGCATCCTCCCTGCACCCACAGTCCAAAGATAAGTGCAAGGTGATGCCATTCATTTGCTCGGGTAGATGCTACCGTGCCCTGGCCTCGGGCTGCCTGGTAAATCCCAGAGAGGGGAGGGACTGAAGCAAGACAGATCTCAGCAGGCTCTGGACCGTGTCTGTGCTCAGTCAATGCACTCAGCAGTGTCCCACCTCTTTCCCTGGCACCTGGGTCCTGATTCAGCTCCCACATCCTGCACCCTTTGGGTCAAGTAAATAGGTTGTGAATATGCCCAAGCTGTGTGTATTTATGTGTGTGTTTATGTGAAGGTTAGTTCATCTTTGGCAGGACACCTTTCTTTTCCCATGGTGGGTTTGCACTACCAGTGTCTTTCCACAAAAAGCTTCCCAATAGGTATTGCAGTGCCATTTCCAAAATGCCTTTGGGACAGATTTGCAAAGCACAAAGTACAGGTGTCAGCGAGGTGTCCCTGTCCCTTTAATGCTCAGTGTCACAATGCTAGAGCTGAGTCACAGCCACCTCCCAAGGAATCGATGACCTGAAAGGTGTCCTCAATCCATCAGATCCCCTGAATTAAGTCCTGCAAAACGAGACCAGTAACAAGGCCAAGGAAGGGACACGATGTTGTGCAAATATCACAGACTTATCTACTTACCTGGATTATGCAACAGGCCTAGAAGTGCTTCCATCCTGTGAACTCCTTTAATGTGTCTCCTGAGCTTGCAGGAGGTGTTACAACACTTTGGCTCGCTGTGCTCTGAGGTTGAGGCATGTACTGGGGAAATTCTTGACTTACCTGCTGGCTCCTGGACAGATGCCATCTGCACCTCTTGCTTAACCCTCTCACAGCACTCGCTCGTGGGTCAGCCTGACTTTCCTGCTTCCTGAGCACCAAGGTGTGGGCCTGATATTTCTGGGCCTGAGAGATTTTAGTCTGCTAGCAGCTGCTAACTTTTTCCCAAGAAAAATTTCACAAGAAAGCTTCTTCTCAAAACAGTCTTGGCAAACAACTCTCACACTTTTATAAGTTTTGGTCCATTTGCATGTAGGGGTTTAATTGTCCAATTCCAGCTTCAGGCTGTGAGGTCCCATCCTTCTTGTTCCTTCCTTCAGTCTTTGTGCTTTTGGGCCTGAAAACTTGTAACCATTGTCCTTGGTCTTCAGCAGGAAAAGGATTTGTTTTGTGTCCCTGCAGTGTGCAGAGCTGAGTGACACTGACTGTGAGCTCAGAACTGCACCCCTGGGCAGCCAAAAATCTGAAATACACGAAAGCTCAAACTTAAGGCATCAACTCTAACCAGTCCAGTGCTGGGGGAGAAGACCATGGTCCCCCCTGTGTGACCAGGTGTGACCCAGGTGTGACCCAGGAGTGACCAGGTGTGAGTGACCAGGCACGTGGCACTGCTCACACTCCTCACCTCCCCGTGGTTCCCGGCCTGGGGCAGCAGCTGAGCTGCCACTGAGGTGCTCCCTGCACGTCCCCCCTGCCCTCCCACACCCCTGGCATGTGCTCCATGTGCTCCCCCCTCCCGTGGCTGCAGGTGGCTGGGAGGGAGGTTAAATATAGGCAGACAGGATAAAGGAACTGAGCACAGATTAACCGGGCAGGCTGTGGCCAGTTTATCTGCCCCTGCTCTGCCCCCTGCAAGGCTCTGCCCAGTGCAGGATAATGCCCCAGTGCTGGTTAAAGCCAAGACTTGGAGATGCCTCAGCCACTCAGGATGTCCCCAGAGTGGGTCTGGGTTCTCTTTTTGTCTTCAGGTGTCACCTGTGAGCGGCCAGGGCTGTGTGACCCTTGAGGACAAAGTCCTTCTGGCCTTTGAGGGGGTGATGGGGGATGCCCTGTCTGCACCCGGGGGCATGTGGGGCTCTGGGTGAGCATCGCTGCTGCTGTCTGAGTGGCCAAAGGGAGGGTGTGAAGCAGCCAGAGAAGGCTCAGGGGAAGGCAGCAGTCAGCCTGCACCTCTGCCCTGAGCTTGTGCCTGCTGCTGGGAACAGGAGCTTTGCTGACAAATATCTCAGGAAAGTCAAAAGGGCAGGAGAGACACAGGCTGGGAAGGTGCTTCCCTTTCCCATAACATCTGGGATCAGACTCCAGTTGTCATCACACCTACATCTGGGGTGAGTGTCTCCCATCAGCCTGGAGGTTCTGGGAGAGCTGATTCATTCAGAGCCAGCAGAGATATAAGAGCAGCTCAGTTCACCCTGAAGTTGGCACCTCCAGCTTCCCAAAACTCCACTGACTGATGAAGGCACAGCAGTGTCTAAATATCAGACTGAACCCTGGTGGGAACAGGCTCAGCAGGTGAGTTGAACTCCACCATGGTTTGCAACAGGACCCTCAGGTGATGTGGTTCTCCCACACGGAGATGAATCTCAACCCAGTGGTCTCCAGGGGAAGTCTGGACCAAATCAGATGAATCAGTTTAATCCTCTGAGCAGCAGAGCTGCAGTCAGGTGTGGTGTGACTAGCACGACATGCCCTTTTTCTTCCTCACAGCATCTTCCCTTATATTTTGACAGGGCCTTTACCAGGCCTCTCTGGAGGATTAGTAACACCTTTCTTTGTAATCAGCAGATTGCACAATTACTCCATTTCTTAATCAATTACAGCCATTTGCAAATTCTTTCAACAAACAGCTCCACCAGTGCCTGTGACATCCATAGACACCTCCCCAAGCCCTGTCCAACCCCTGCTCCTTCCCCCAACTCTCCCCAGTCCAGCCTGAGCTGCTGGGCTGCCTGGTGGGAGCTTGGGGAGCCTGGCTGGCCTCTCTGTGCTGTTATTGCTGGGTTGCCTTGAGCCCAGGAGCCCTGCAAAGCCAGTGCATGGATGACTTGCTCAAAATACACAGGAATATCCCCAGCTCCTCCATCCTGAACCTGCTGGGGAGCGAATCTGTGAGCAGGGTAACGGTGCAGCCCCCAAAGTGCTAGAAGGAGTGGGAACCTCTTTGACAAAACAGACTGGGGCAGGTGTGCGGGCACAGGTCAGAACTCTGCAGGAAACTGGAGTGATGTTGAGAGCAAGGCAGGCTCCTTGAGAGTTACTAAATAGTGTGACCGTCCTGCAGGCAACGAGAAGATGTTTTATGCCCAAAGGAGTGAACTCGGAGAAATCAGGAGGCCTGCAAGAGCAGGGAGACTTGAGTGGAAAAGAAGTCCCTTGTGCACTTTCATCAAATGCCAACATAAGCCTAAGAGAAAGGAAATGAATAAAAGAGAGATGATGGGAAAAGCAGGGTGATGTTCTAGAACCCTGCTCTTGCAGACAGTCTCCAGGTGCATGGCAGCTGCAGTTACAGGCTGGGATATTCCCCAGAAAGCAGCCTGGGCAGGAACCAGCAACGATCTTGGCCTTACCCTTGCCTTGTATCCTTGTATTTGTATTTTCCTATGTTTTTAGCTTTATTTTCCACTCTGTAATCAAAGGCTTATCTTTGCACAGCAGTGTGGTCAGCAGGCAGGCTCTCAGGTCCAGCGTGTGCTGGGAGAAGGCAAAGCAGATGAAGCTGAAAATACAAAGTCACACATTGCACAAGGAGAGGATTTCTGCAGGGGGGAAACGTGCAGGCAGCACTCAGGGCCTGCAGTTTGGGGTGGATCTGAGTTAGGACACTGCACCCCTCTGAGCTGTTGGGGCCAGACCTCCTGAGTGCTGAGATCTGACGCTGTTTGACACCACAACCACACAGACTCTGAGCTTCAGGAGGCTGGAAATGACTCCTTTATTTTTGGGATGTGTCTCCCTTTTATACTATTTCACACAGACCAATTGGATTGGTGACACAAAGACAAACCTCTTCACTCACATTGGTCAGAGCAGAGGGACATCAGGAAGAAGTCCTTCCTAGGAAAAGAAATGAATAACAAAGTTACAGTTACAAAAACATTTCTCCTGTTTGCAGAAAATTCCCTGGGAAAAGAATTTCAGAAAACCAAAACACCTCAGGCGTGGAACCAGGGCTACAGAGATCTGGGGGAAGTTTGCTCCTGGCTGGGCCTGGGAAGAGCAGGCAGTGCTCACCTTGTCTCAGGGAGCAAAGGGCTCGGGATCCTTCTGCCATCACCCCTGACTGGTGCCAGGCTTGTTTAGGATTGCTGAACGTGGTGTTTGCTGCCAGCTGGAGTGGCAGGGGAAGCACAAGGACTGTGTGCCCTGCTCCAGCTCTCGTGTTGGGGAAACATCCTTCACTTCTCACACTGGTAGTTTCTGTGCTTACCTGGCATTTTGGTCTCAGATGCTGAAATCAAAAGGTGTATTCAAACCTGAAGAACTCTGGGATGCCAAAAACTGGGAACTTTTGACCCGGGGTTTAAAACACTTTGCAACAATCAAACTGCAACTTTTTTTTTTTCTGAGAAATCCAGGGATGTGACTTTGCAGGTTTGCTCTGTCGTGACAGATAGTCAGAAACAGTTGTTAAATCCAGTAACAAAAATAAGATTTTAACTACATTTGACTCTTGTTTGCCTTGCTGACTCAACACAGCTCCTGCTGTGGGTGCCAGATGATATTCCTGGACATACAATAGCGATGCAGTTATGACCTAAATGCTGATTGCAGAGCTGCTGTCGTTGACTGAGGGTGACTCAGAACCTACTGCTCGAGATTTGTTATTTTTAATTTGCCTTTTATTCCTTAGCTTAAACAGTGCACTCACCTAGTCTGGGCTCGGAAGATGCAAGTTGACAAAGAATTTTGGAAAGGACAGTGAAACAGGGTCGATTTTCTTTTAGGTGCCCAGATCTGTGTTTTTAAGGTATGTGTGAAAGTCAAGGCACTAAGATACTCGCCCACTTTTAAAGTTCCTGGACCACTTGACTAATTACAACTCTGCTAAAAACAAGGCAGGATAGGTAAATCCATCTGCAGCTAAGTCATAAACAACCCTTGCCAAGAGATTGCTTGTCCAGACTGTGTGTGGAAAAACCTATTGAGTCATCGGCCTTCCTAGACATTGGGAATAGCTTAGTAAGGCTTTAAAAAAACAGGAGAAAGGCTAAATTGATCATATTTTGGAGATGGGATGTGAAGCATCATCCAGGACAACTCCCTTCACGTAAATGTCTGGGGGTGTTGTGTGTCTGGGAGATTGTGAGGAGTTGAGGACAGAGTGGTTGGGTGTTATCAGACATGCAGCTCCTGCAGGCACTGGAGGAGGAATCACTCACAAGGGTTCCCTGAAAATATCTTGCAAATCGTTTCTTTCCTCTCTTCTGGGAGCGGAGAAGCCGCAGTGGCTGCAGGCACAGGCTGGGCTGAGAGGGCAGGGGGTGTCTCCAAGCACCTGCAGCTCCTGGAGGGTGTCCTGGCTGAGCTCTGGGTGACACCACAGCAGGTGGGGTGAGCCTGGGGCACAGCCAGGCTCTGTGGAAGGGCAAACACAGGCCCTGGCAGAGCTGGGCAGGGGTCCCCCATCACCCCTCACCCAGCAGCAATCAGCCCAAAGTGGGTCCTGTCTGCTCTTTCACTCAGCAGCTGCCCTGGCAAGACGTGAAGCACAGAGAGCTGAGCCCAGCTCACAGACACCACCACCACCCACAAAGCCTCAGCCTGCAGATCCGTGCCCTGCACCTTGAGCCACCAGAAATCTGTGAAGGTCTTGGGTGCCACATTTACACCCAGGGTTGCAAAGACTGTGACAGTGGAAAAGCTTGTCTGCAGCTGTGAGTGCTTGGGTGGCAGAGAAAGCAGCTGCTTTCTGCTCCCTGTTCCAGCCAGCAGACCACAGCTCCTGGATATTTAGGTCTCTGCTCCTGAGATTTAGGCACAGATGATGTTGGGTCACCCTGGGAGGAGGCTGGGCAGGGGATCCCAGTGCTTTACTGCACTGTTGGGCAACAGCAATGCCAGTGGGCCAGAGGAGGGGTGAAAGTGGCTCCCAGGACACGCTGTCTGAGTGTGCTGCTCTTGGGAGATGGAGGCGTTTTGTTCTGCTTTTTTTTCCATTGTGCATGGGCACTTAAAGCCAGCTCAGCCTCCTCTGACAATACCACTTTGTTTCCCTTAACCAACATCACTTTTTAAATGATGCAAATAATTTTAGTGCATCCAAACAGGAAGTGGCTGAGTGTCTGGGTGTCTGAATCAACATCCTGGAGGCTGGGCCTTTGCCACCAACAGAATTACTAAATATAGGAGCTGCCTATGGATGGAAATGAAGGTCTTGGAGATGGCAGAGCCAGTGAGACTGGCAGGGCCAATGAGGCAAGCCAGACTGTGACCATTGGATGTGGCCAAATGCCACTGGTACTTGCACAGCTCAGCCAGGCTGGTGTGGCCACAAGCTGCATCATCTCAGCTCCTCTGGGCTGATGCAACCCCATTTCCTCTCAGGTTGTGGCATTGAGATGGAAAGGGCAGAGCAGAGGGACCAGCAGGACTGCTTGGTGCTGGATGGGCAGCTCTCAGAAGCTTCTCCTGTTCCAGCTCAGTGGGCTGGGCAGGGCAGCCAAGCACAGGAGGGAATTCAGGGCTGGCCATCCTTGCTGGCATGTGTGGGACAACTGAGTCACCGGCAGATCTGGGGAAAAGCCACAAGAAGGAGTCAGGTCATTTACCACTCAGCAGGTGTCAGAGGTTACCGCCCCAAGTTATTTTTTCTTCTGGATAAAGAATGCAGGATTTTTTTAAAAAAATACTTTTGCTGAAGGTTTTCAAAGAAATCCAACAGTGCCAGGCAAGTTCCAATTTGTCCACATTTGTTGTGGAACGTGGGCACCATAACTGGCAGCACAGTCCATGAATGCTGCCTACAAAACCAAAATACCTCCCTAACCCACTGGATTGCTCTAGATAAAAATCTCCATAAACTAATCTCCTAAACTAATCCCAGGATATCCTCTATATCCTATATCCTAACACCTTCTAGAGGTGTTCTTGCTCTCCTATCTCCCCTGAGGCAGCCTAGGAAGGAGGCCAACAATGGTTTGAGGTGATGAATGCTCAGGAGGACACCCCTGGCTTTTCCTGCCATGATCTGTACTCATGGGTGACCATGAATCCAAGGTCTCTCCTGATGCTGGGGGTCTGCAAAGACTGAAATTGGTTTGACAGACAGGCCAGGTAGGTGGAGGATTCCTAAGGTGCTGCTGGAGGCAGGAAGGAATCCCCTGGGATCCCATGGAGCCGATCCCTGAAGTATTCCTGTTGATTAATAACATGGGACAGCAGCTTCTGTGATTCTGAGAACCTTCCTGGCCATTGCAGGTGGAGCTAAACCCACCAAAGATGCTCCTGGCTGTGGTATTGCCACAAGCACCACAGTGAGGGAGATCTGAGCTCTGAGACACGGAGCACCCACCTGGCCAAAACCCTGGAGCAGCTCTGTGGAAATGAGTGTTCCTGCATAATCCCAAATTCTGTGTGTCCCACTGGGACCTCTCAACCACCTAGTTTAAGACGGAGGAGAGCTCTCCTCATGCCATGGTGGAAAGGTGAGAACCTGACTTAAACCCTTCAAAAAGGACATCACTGGCCCCAGGTCCTGCCCTCAGCCAGAGGAGAAGGTGGTAGAGGCACAACAGCCCCTCTGGTCTCTCAGTGTGAGAGAAGGACTTCTATCCTTGATGCTGCTCTCCTTGATCTCTTCGAAGCTCTTCTTATATTCCTTTTCTTGCAGTTGGGAAGTTTGGATCAGCTGCTCCTAAAAATAAGCAGACTTTTCAATTCTTCGAGGTTTCACACTGTGCTGGAAACCTCACAGGGCTGGAAATCACCATTTCTTTGTGGGGATTCAGATAAACAGTGGTGGCAGAATTGAACCCCTTGAGTGCTACCAAAGGGGCATTAACCATCACACAGCAATGCTCTTCTGTGGTCTGGAAGGGCTGAGTTGGAAGGGTTATTTTAAGGTTCAGGAAGAATAAATTTCTGAGCAAGTGCCCAGAAACTCCTTTGAGCCAGGTTTTGTTTTTTTTTTAAAGTGAACTAAAGATCATTATATCTCATTTTATCAAGGATATATCACTATTAAAATGCACAGGAACCTTGCACTGTGCTGGCATTGTGTTCTCACCTTTCACAAGCATGTTCTAGACAGAGATGATAATCTCACAGGAACATTTCTGCTTCCTGCACGAATCTGACACTGTAAGGCAGATGTGGATAGAGTTTGGTTTGTTCTGTGCTGAAAGCCTCAGCTGGTTTTTTTTTTGCCATTTCACTAAAGTGGAAGCATTTAATGATGGGCTGGTGTGTAGGAGCAGTGACATTTCTGCACTGTTGTTCATCAGGAACACTTTGGGCACACTGTGCTTTTCTCTTTGTCCCAGTGCCCTATTTCAGAGCAGATCCTCACACATCTATTCTGGTTATTTGTAAAACGTTGCATTTAAGTACAACTGACAATCCAAATCCTGCCCTGTATCAACAAATTTCCAAAGCTTAACCAGGGTACCTTGGGGGTTGACAGCTCAGAGAAAAAACAGACAAGAAGTTGAGAATGTAACAGAGCCATCAATTCCAAAATTTTCAGACTAAAATTAAAGGGAAATCTTGATTCAGATCAAAACAAAATACCATTTCATCTCACGAGGGAGAAGTTCCCAGTGTTTTCCACCAACTCAAGTATCATTATTAACAGAAAGTGACTCCTCTCTCAGTGAGTGTGGCATTCGTGGAAATGCCAGTGACAGTCACAGGAAACTGGACAAGACCTTTTGGTGTGAATAAGATCCTTGGGGCTGGACTCCCACGGCTGTGGAGCTGTGAAGTGCCTTTGTCCTGCTGTGGGTGTGCAGAGCCAGGGTGTGCACCCATCTGCTCTGCTCTGTGAAGAATATTGACATATTTAGTGGCCTGTGGAGAGTGAGAACATCTTGCTGTCCTGGGGGTTATGGCCCTCCCTGGAGGAACAGGGGGCTCTTGTGAGAGTCGGTCCATAGTGGGTCTCCAGGAGAGAGGGGCACAGAGAGATCTCCAGACCTGCCGTGTAGGAGAGAGCCACACGTGGGGAAAGAACCCAGCCCAAATGCCCAAAATCCTACAGGAGCCTGAGCCCTGGGCCTCAGTCAGAAGGGCACCGACCCTCCAAGGGCCAAGGACCTCACTTGGGTACAGAGGCCATAACAAAAGCAGAAATTCTGTTTCAGCTGGAACAAAACGTTCCTGGCTGATCTCAAACACGGCACTTTGCTGGTGAGAAAAAGGGAGTATAAAAGTGACTGGGTCTGAATTGATCATGAAACTATTCTCTGGTTCAATGAATTAATTGATAATTTGGTTGCTTTTGTGGCAGAAATCGACTCTGGGTTTCCTCAGAGTCCCAAACCAAAGGCAGCAGGGGCTGGACCCTGTCCTGGCTGTGAGGCACTGGCACAAGTGAGCTGAAGGGTGGCCACGGGTCCTGCAGCTGCCCCCCAGCCAGAGCTGGGCTCACCACACCCTGTTTCTCCAGTGGCAGGTCCTTGTGGCAGTGCCAGCTCCCAGGTGAGCTCAGGACAGGCCATTCCATTCCTGGCAGACCTGCTGAAGCTCCAGGTGGGACTCACCAGGAAAAGCCCACGCTGAGGGGGTGATCTCTGCCACCCTGGGGACACTTCTAACCGTGTGTGGTGACAAGGGGCAAGGTGCTGCCTCCACCCCCTTCCCTGGGACAAGAGCCAGGGGTGGGTAAAGTGGGGTGGGTTTCTGGGAAGGGAATGGCCCAGCAGTGGAGAGCTCTCAGCTCCATGCTCAGCACATGGGAGCTCTGGGTTGAGCTGCAGGAATTAATTCCCTCCCATCCCTGGCTGCCCTGCTGGGGCCACGGGCCAGGCCAGCAGGCAGATGGTCCATTAGTTTAGGTAGGGCTGATCCTGCCAGGGAAGGGGGGAGGCTTCTTGAGGTCTTTCTCCTCCCAGCTGTCTGTGGGAATTATTGGCAGCTCATCACCACCGGCTGATTTCACTGTCTCCCCTTGCCCTGTGTCACAGGTGTCTGAGGCAGGGCCATGTGCTGGTGCTCCCAAGGGAGCTGGGGAGGTGTTCCAGGTGTGGGTCCACCTGTGTCCCCTTTCTGAGGGACCAGGGCTGCCCAGACTGGCTCTGGTGGCACATCTGGGCTCTGGTGGCACATCTGGGCTGCCCCTCACAGGGATGAGGCAGGGATTGAGCCAGGCTCCTGCTGTGGTCCCCCTCAGTCCTTCCCTGAGGTCCTTGGCAGTGCAGGGATTTCATGGAGCGTTTTGAGGCCTCTTGCAGGTGTGTGAGCTCGTGGCCTCCTACTTGGGGCTGGGCTGTCTGTGCTGGAGCTCAGACTGAAGGTAAAGCAGAGCACTCAGGATGCCCCCAGGGTGTGTGAAGTGCAGGATGGACATCCCTGACTGGCTCTTGCCCAGTGAATGCTTGATGTCTCCCACAGAATGACCTTCAGAGCAGTTCTGTGTGCTCAGGCCTCTCTCCCCACTCCCTGGCCCCGGCAGGGAGCTGGGTTGTACCTCTGCATCCCCATGGATGCCTTGGGAAGGCTGACCTGGAACAGAGACTGCACAGAGCTAGAGAATAAAGAAGGGATTTATTGTAAAGCCTTTAGGATACACCTTGGGCAGGACAAGAGCCTGACCAGGGCTACACCTGAGTCTGGACAAGAAATACCATTTTGTGCATTTAATCCCCCCCTGGCAAAAAAGAAGATAAAATGCACCAGTTTTTGTCCTGGTGACTGATTCCAGTGTGGAATGTCCCAGTGCTGCCTCTCCTCCCTCACCTCCAAATGGGGAAGGGCCAAAGGAGCCTGGCTGTGGCTGAGGTGGAAGCAGAGGAGGCTTAGGGAGCAGGCTGTGCTGGCGCCTGCCTGCCCTGCCCTGCTCTGCTCCTCTGCTCTCAGGGGGTCAGGCTGTGCCTGCTCAGACATGAGAGCCTGAGAGGAGAGTGGAAGGGTCCCGGGAGGTCACTGACCCAACCTCCCGTGTCAAAGATGGGGCAGGATGATCCTGGCCTCATGCAGCAACTTTGGAAATCCCTGCAGATTACATCTCCAGAATTATAGGCAGCTGCTCAACCAGTCCCAGAATGGTCTGTGACCATGGGGCAGATAAGCAGACACAGGGGAGGAAGGACCTGCTCTTATATGGGCAGGGTAGGGCTGGAGCACTAATGGACCTCCCCATGGGACCCTGGTTCCCCTCCAGGCTACAATCACCCACAGCACGGCCAAATCTTGGGTGGCACTCCCTGGAGCCCCTCATGCACGGGACAAACAGGGGGAGTTCAAGGATCCCCTCCTCATGGGGTTCATCTGGTGGATGTGTTCCTCCTGAGCTGGAATCAGAGCTGTCTGGAAAGGGAACTGTACCCCCATGGAAGTTCCAGAGGGCTGGATGCCTTTCACCATTTCATCTGGGCTCAAAGGTGTCCAAGAAAGAGCTTAGCAAGTAAATACTTGCAGGGGGTTTGCCAGCTAGCATTAAAAACTACAAAATGTCATGCTTTACTGGCCAAGACCTCTTCCAAACTTAGACCAAATGAGAAGAATTCCCAGCAGCTCTGGTGGTGAGAGAGGAGGTTTGGTTTTTCTTTTTTCTTTTTCTTTTTTTTTTTTTATAGTTTGTTTTTCAAAAAGCCGTTTTGTGTCAAAACAAAGTTTTAGATGCAAACTTTCAATCAGCTCGGGGGACAGCCAAGCAACAAGCTTGTGGGTTTCCCTTCTGCATCTCTGAGTCATTGTGAGAGCAGAGGGTCTCTATTTTTAGGCTCTGCACACACTAACTGATACCAGCTACAGAGCCAGGCTGCTCTTCCACAGCCACTCACAGCTGCAGAGCCTCACTCCTGGCTCAGTGGTGCTCCCTGGGTCTGGTTTGGCTCCACAGATGGGTGTGTTTGTGGAGAGGAGAACAGGAGGGGATGGAGATATCAGGAATGGTGTGGCCAGCAGGAGCAGGGAGGTCATTCTTCCCCTGGGCTCGGCACTGGTCAGACCACACCTTGAGTGCTGTGTCCAGTTCTGGCCCCTCAGTTTAGGATGGACACTGAGTGCTGTGTCCAGCTCTGGGTGTCTCAGTTTAGGATGGACACTGAGTGCTGTGTCCAGCTCTGGCCCCTCAGTTTAGGATGGACACTGAGTGCTGTGTCCAGCTCTGGCCCCTCAGTTTAGGATGGACATTGAGATGCTCAAACACATCCAGAGGAGGCCCCGAGGCTGGTGAGGGGCTGGGAACACAAACCCTGTGAGGAAGGGCTGAGGGAGCTGGGGGTGTTTATCCTGGAGAAAAGGAGACTCAGGGGTGACCTCATCACTCTCTACAAGTCCCTGAAGGCTGGTTGTAGACAGCTGGGGGTTGGTCTCTTTCTCCAGGCAGGACTGACAGAATGAGAGGACAGTCTCAGGCTGCATCAAGGGAAATACAGGTTGGATATCAGGAAAAAATTTTTCATGGAAAGAATAATAAAGTGCTGGAATAGTCTGCCCGGGGAGGTGGTGCAGTCACCATCCCTGGATGTGTTTAAAACAGACTGGATGTGGCACTGGGTGCCAGGGTTTAGTTGAGGTGTTGGGGCTGGGTTGGACTCGATGATGTTGGAGGTCTCTTCCAACATAGAAATTCTGTGATTCTGTGATTCTGGGATTCTGTGAGATGTGACCCTCCTGCCCAGCGTAGGAGCTGTGACAGTCACTGTGCCAGGGATTCATCCCTGCCCACGCTGTCCCCTGTGCTGGAGCAGAAGGGCAGAGGGGTGAGAAGGGCCAGTTCTGCACAGGCATTAGCTGCAAGTCTTCGGATTTCATAATTTTTTTCCTGAAAATGCAGGAGTTTGATTTTTACCTTGTTTTTTATATGGTAACTGTTTGTAGCAGAAAGTTTCGAATTTTATTTTTCAAGTCCAATCGCCCAAAACTGACAAGTTGAGAACACTTGGATTTGAGCTTGGCACAATGGTGCCTTGTGGGAGAAAAGCATCTTGTGGCCCTCTCCTGCCTCAGCTGGTTTCACTTGGGGGACTGGGGTCAAGAATTTTTGAAAGCTTTGTTTTTCAAGAATCAGCATTGAAATACAGAAGAAACACTTTTCCCTCTGCCTTTATTTCAGGAGATGATTGGAAGGACACCATGTGCTCTAAGCAGCTGCATTGGGTGCAGAAGAACACAGGGACATGAGATGGAGACAGTCCTGCCTGGGCCAGACGTGGCCTCAGAGACCAAAGGAGTGCCCTTGTTTTGAGCATATGAATAATCCTGGGTCGAAATTATTGGCTTTTTTCAGTAACGCTTTTGGGGCTGCCCACAGATGTCAAAAAAGCAAGACAGAGACTTCCATAACCCACCAGGGTGGCTCGTATGAGGAAGCAGGACATGTGCAGATGCATCTGTGGGCTGCAGGATGTGCGGGTTAGCACAGGGGGAAGGCAGCAGGTACATGGTCAAGCCAAATTGGTAAAAAAGAGATGTTGTAAAAAGAGCTCACTGCTGGGGAGACTCAGGCAAACTTCAACTAAACTGATCTTACAGCAAAACTTTCGTGTCTTGGGCAGGTTACCTTCACCTCAAGTCTACCTATAAAAGTCCACCATATAAATAAAGACCCGTGTCCCCAAAAATAAAACTAATGAGGAGCACCGAAACAACAAACAAGTAAATTAAGCTACAAAAATAAAAGTATCAAAACTAAACTTAATTAACAACACACACACACACAAAAAAGTTATTTCTAACTCAATAAGCTCATAATACCATTTAACCTCTTTACCTCTTTAACCATTTGGCTTGATCAGGGACGTGCTGCCTTCCCCCTGTGCTAACCCACACATCCTGCAGCCCACAGATGCATTGACACACGTCGTGCTTCCCCACATGAGCCACCCTGTTGGGTTATGGAAGTCTCTGTCTTGCTTTTTTTCCCCACATTTCAATTATTCTATGAAAGGCACTCACACACATCAGCTCTGTGGAAGTGTCCAGCTCATTAACCATGGCTAAAGCACACAACACCAAGTCCAGCCTTGGAAGGATATGTGTGAGATGGAAAAACATCACCCAGCACAAGCCCTTCAAGCCATTTTCTGCCCCAAGAGATGCTGTTCCTGTAGTCTTGACAAAAAGCCGTGAAGCAGAAAGAGAAAGCAGGGATGGGAAGGTTCAGTTCCTCTGTAACTCATATATGTTCACTTTCTTCCCTGAACCATTTTAAGAAGTGTAGAAACAGCAGGTTTTGTTCATCTCACATGACTCTGGCATGATTCCATGCGAAGATTTCAGTCCTGATGTGCTCCAGCACCACTGGAATATCGAGTGTAAAATCCCAGCACGGATCAGACAGATCTCACTGCCCTGCTGGAACAGCTTGCTCAGTGTTTGTCGAGGCAAGTTGGACAAATCTTAAAGGACAGACCCTCTGTGGTCCCTCTGGGCCCCTGTCCCAGTGCTTGCCCACTGGAACAAGCTCTTACCGGCTCATCCAGACCTCATGAGGAGATTTCTGGGGAGTCAGCTCTTAATGAGAGCTTTATGAGCCAGCTCTACATTGTCCCAGCCGGACTACTGGCACATTTCCCTGGGAGGGTGGGCAGGCCCTGGCACAGGGTGCCCAGAGAAACTGTGGTGTCCCATCCTTGGAAGTGTCCAAGGCCAGTTAGGATGGGGTTTGGAGCACCCTGGGACAGTGGAAGGTGTCTCTGCCCATGGCAGAGGGTGGAATGAGATGAATTTTAAGGTGCCTTCCAACCCAAGCCATCCTGGCAGCATGTGATTTTAAGGCAGTTATAACCCTGTGGCCCCATGGGCACTGTAAATTCTCCTGCCTTTTGCCAAAGCTGCTCGCTGAGCACTGCCTGCCCACAGGCCACTGGGCAGTCCCCACCTTTCCTTCTTTGCCACATGGACTTGTGGGGCTGCACGGAAACAAGATTCAGCTTTGAGAAACACAATGGTGTGGGTCCCTGGAGGAAAGATCTTGGCCAAAGCTTCAGGAGCCTTGTGTAGGGAGATCTTTTTCTCTAGAAGACATCCTGGCTGTGCTCAGGAAATGTGATTTCTTGTTCCCTCATAAAGCAAGGAGAGTTTCTGATGCTGTGGTACACCACAACGACACAAAGACTCTGACTTCAGAAGGCTGAAAATGATTCCTTTATTCTCGGGAAGTGTCTTCCCTTTTATACTATTTTACACAGACCAATTCGATTGGTGACACAAAGACAAACCTCTTCACTCACATTGGTCAGAGCAGAGGGACAGCAAGAAGAAGCCCCCTCCCTATGTAAACAATTCCACCGTTACAACAACATGTGTCTTGTTCACAGAAAATTCCCTGGGAAAGGAATTTCAGAAAACCAAAACATCTCAAGCACAAACCAGGGCTACAAGTTTCCCCTCTGTAGCTTGTGGGAAGGCTCAGTGTCGCTCCTGCCCAAACCCATGGGACCTTCCTCAGGCAGCAGAGAGGGCCTGTGCTCATGTGTGCCCCTTCCTTCTGCTTGTCCTGTGCCAGGTCTGTGCTGTCCCACCCTGGGGCGGCTGGAAAGTGCCTCTTCCTTTGTCAGCAAGGCTGCAGGGTCGCTGCCTTCTGAGGGCTGAGAGAAGAGTGGGCCAGTAAACTCCAGTTTGTGAGCACTCCTTTTCCCCTCTGTTCAGAGATGTGGGAGATGCTGTCACTGTGTCCCTCTGGGTGAGCAGTCTAGACCAGCTTCAGGCTCCATACAGGGAATGAAACACTTTTTGGGGCCCGACTCACCTGCCTGACAGGTAGATCAGAACCAAATGAATCCCTTGTACTTTTTTTTTTTTTTGTTTTGCCTCCAGTGCTTACAAAACTCCAGTTTGTAAACGCTTTGTATGCAGGGGTGTCCTTTGTTCGCTCCATCTCTTGTGCTGGGAGAGCACATCTGCTGCTCTCCAGCCCTCAGAGGTGGTTACATCACCCGGATCATGCTCCGTTTGTAAACGCATTAACAAAACTCTTCAGCAATAATAAGCTTTAACTAACGAGTGGCAACTGGTGAATGGAGCCTCCATCTGTTCTCACCCGCAATGTGCAAAGTCTACCAAAGTCAATGGACTCCTCTCTGCTGAATTCAGTGGGCCTTTTGCCAAAATCTGTGTGAATAAAGTGACGCTTGTGCATATATTTATGAATGGTGAGGGGGGGGGATATGTGCAAATCCAGCAGCATCCGCTAAGCGCCCATGAAACTGTTACTAACACAGTTTTATGTGAATCCCAGCAATTTCCTGTCTGAAAACTTCACGTTTTGGTGCAGGGAGAGGAACTCCATAGCCCTGGGACAGCACCTGTGCTGTGTCAGCAGAGGGTCATGCCTGAAAGCAATGATATTGCAAGAGGACACCCCGTGGAAAAGTGGATTTTGAAGACTTCATCACTGTACCTGTGTCTGATCTAATTAGTCTTGGCATTTATTTACGGCAGACAATTGCTGCTGTAACAGCGTTCAATTAGTCATTAAAAAAAATCCAGCATTTTTGTGATTCCTGTAAAGGAAAAAGGGTTGGGAAAGAATTCCGTGCAACTTGTGTAAAATGTACATTGCTCTGAAGTCATTTGTTTCTTGTGAGCTGTTGAAATGACACCCAGGGACTCAGCAGATAATGAGCCAAATTAGGGATGACTTTAACATCCCCCTGGAAGGGCAGGCATTGTCCTTCCAAATACCACCTGGACATGCTGAGTTGCCACAGTCAGTTGGAGAGAAAAAGAAAGGAGTTTATCTGGATTAGTTCAGATATAACCACCAGTGTCAGTGCTCAAGTGATGTTCTGACAGTTCGGGTACAACACAAGCCCCAGTGGGACATCTCCCACCTGAGCACTGGCAACTCCCTGGATTTCTGTGCTCCAGGAACTGGAGTGTTCAGTGAGAAAGCAACATGGCAGGAGACAGAGAAGGAGGAAGTGTCTTGGAACAAGTGGGCAGAAATCCTGATGGCATCAGAGGATCTCCCAGAGTGGGGCTGGGAATTGGGCAGGGACAAGGTCCTGTGCACCACATTGCCTGAAGGTTCTGACTCCTGACCTCATCACAGAAACCATCAGTGTGAAACAGCTTTTTGTACTTGCTTGCAATCCCTTCTGCCTCCATTTGTCTGTGTCCCTGAGGCTGAGTGACAAAGATAAAATCCTCCTTTCCATCTGATGCTCATGAGGGGTTTACTCTTGCCTTGGCCTCCCTTTCCAAGGTGTGTGGCATGAATGGAGACACCCAAAAAGAGCCCAAAGGGCTCCTGTGTCTGCAGGCTGCCACCTCCTCCTGACCCCTCAGAGTTCATAGTGCCAACACTTTGTCCTCCTGCAATGGTCCTCCCTATTCTCCAGGCAGCTCCCAGTTTTTTCTGGGAAGAAGGATGCATTTCACTCAACAATAAAGCAAAAAAACCCAATTTCCATAAAGTTTTGAAATACGAATGAAAGCTACAGCAATGGAGATTGGGAACAAAGAGGTATTTAACTCCACCTTATAACTCCAGGTTGATGATGTTTCCCAAAGAGAGCTCCAGTGAGGTCCCTGCTGCCTCAGCCCTTCTCCTCCAAGTGTTGGGAGTGATGCAGTTGTGGTCACAGCGGGATTTAATTTGCTATTCATTTCCTTGTGTAGAATCACTTGAATGTCAAGATTTTTGGGCAGAAAGCAACCAAGCTGGTGCACTGGGAAAAGCCAGGAGGCAGCAGCTCCCGTGGTGCTGGGAATGTGGGTGATGGATGCAGAAAAACACCTCGAATGAGCACCAGCGGCTCATTTCTTTGCTCTGGCCCTCGTAGTGGTTGTCTCATCAAATGCAAACATCTTAATGACTTGAGCCCTTCGGTGGTGGATTTCCTCTCTATTATCCCGGCTAAGCTATTTGCTCTACTCAAGCATTCCAGGTCATGGAAAATGCTTTGTAAACTTCTGCACATCATTAGATCTAAGTAGGACGCTTATAAAGGAATGGAGAGGAGTTAAAAAGGAATTTACCTCTTAGCAGAAACCCAGGTGCCCTGGTGATAAGCTCTTGTGTCCCACAGATGATCTGTGAGCCAAGAAGTCTAACACGGGGAGGGACAAATCAGAGGTTTTTTTTTTTTCCCTAAGGGAATGCTGTTATTTTTCCTGCTTGTGGGTGGTATCTTATACTTTAATAACACCCACCCTCCTCCCTACAGCGTCATTCGAGCTGACATCCCGCGAACTGCCACCTAAAGGTCAATTGCTCCGGGTTTCATCCCTGCAAGCAGAGCTTTGCTGTGACACCGGAGTCCCTATTCCAGGGCAGAGAGGCTCAGGTTCAGCTCCCTGGCAGATGGCATCTGTTCCCTGCTGCCCTTTTCCCCTCTCAATCAGGTTCCCCCGTCCTGGTGTGCAACACTGATGTGCTGGTGCTGAGCGTGGACTGGGAAAGACAAATTGCCACTGACCCGGGGCTCTGTGCACACTCTGCCACGTTTTTGTCAGAGTAAATCAGATCCCCACTGGCAGGGAGAGACACGAAGCTTTTCTGGGGCACTTCAGCCAGGAGTGGGTTGGTTTGCAGTTCATTCATCCCAGAGAGGAGCTCTTGTGCTCACTCCCTGCCTTTGGACATGCTGAATCTGTGCCCTCACCACAGCAGCTCATTGTGCAGTCAGCTTGTCCACAGGGCAAGTGACTTTTCTAGTGCTGACAACAATTTTGCACCTACCTGACGTGTTCAATGCTGCTCTAATCCCAACCACACAGAACTAACCGCTGAGAAGGGGGAAGAAGAGAACCCACGGCTTTTATGTTCAGCCACCTTTTGCAGAGCCTCCAGGAATACGGTCTGGGGATTTTTTGGCTGTATTTACAGAGAGGCAGCCTTCTTCCTTGTGCTGCAGGCTTAAATTGTTTGGTTTGGTTTTGTTGGTTGGTTTTTTTTTCTTTTATTTTCCTTTTCATATTGAGCTGTATGAGATCACTAATGATGTGTAAGCACTGGAGATCCCTGTGCCTCCAGCAACCACTCCAGAAGGGTTCTGAAGGCAGCAGGCTCCAGGACTCCTGCCTTAATAACAGCCTTGATGTGGAGCAAAATCAGAGTGAATGATGAGCCACTGTCAATAATCCAAACCCTCTTCTGCCCCATTACAGTGGTTGAGTCAATGATGCCAAGAGACAGCCCAGGCCACTGTGGCCACCAGGGCCAACTGATTCTCTTCCAAAAGGCTCCTGGGCACGTTCAGGGCTCCTTGTGGAGTGACACCAGCCCCGTTAGACTGTCTGGATCCACCACATTGTTCTGGAGGCTCAAAGAGTTTGATAGCAAGGTTGTGGGCTGGTCTGGGCAGCTTGATCTCGTGCCAGTTTGGGAAATGTTTAATTCACTCACTCAGACCCGGAAAGGTTGTGGATGTGGCTGCCGTTTGCACCGACAGATTTCCAGGGCAGCATTGCTGTCAATACAAAGCTTTTTCAGCCAGCAGAGCTGAAAAACGACACAAGCAAAGGTAAGAATGTGGCTCATTAATAAGTTGGAACAAGACAGATGGTTCAACTGGCAGGACAGAGTTTTCCTAAAGCTTGTCTTTCAGGGAAGGTTTTCACTGGCAGGCTGGACAGCCGAGCCAGGCTCCTGCTCACAATGTGAGCCCTGGTTAGTTTGTTCTGTCCTTGTGGCAGAGCAGGAGGCTGTGCTGGGCACAGCCTTGGCAAAGGGCCTGTGCCTCCAGTTTTGGCAGCACGGCTGAGTCCTGATAGCATCAATTAATGATGCAGATGTCCAGAAGGCAGCAGTGTCCATCTGGCTCTGTTTGTTGATCCATAATTTGAACTCTGGCTATTTTCAAAATCCGTTCTTTAAATGCTCATTCTGGGGTGCTGCTCTGCTAGGCTCAGCAGCAATGCTGGCAGTCCAGTGGTCCCACTCACCTTCTATGCATTCCCTTCCCATGGGTTGCAGGTCACTCCCCAGGTCTGATTGCCCCCTATATGTCATCCCAAACACTGGCTGCACATCTGCACCCAACTCTGCCCTCCAGAGCCTCCTGCTCCTTACAGGAAACAGCTCCTGCATGACCACAGCCTTGCACAGAGCTCCTCCACCTGCACCTGCAGCCTTGACCTGGAGCATGCAGGGCAAACACCTTCTCCACCTCAAAGTTGCCACAAGTCCCTTGTGTGAGGGAAGGATCCTCCACCAGGTCATAGAATCATAAAATCATGGAACTGTGGAATGACTGGTGCTGGGGCGAGGGTGTATAAGAAATCTGCTTGTGATGCATCTTTTCAGACTCCACATATTGCAGTAGGACTCTGCCCAATAAGTGTTCATTAAATTTCTCCTCTATCCTTAACAACAAATGTGTATTTATCTTCCCTCAAGGGCTATCATAAAAACTCCCCATCAGGGATATTTGCCTTATTAAAGAGTGGTCAGCCTGGATTTGTGCTGGCACAGGTTCCAGTGCCCAGGAGCTTGGCTGGCACATTAGTGAGGGCAAGTGCTTGCCAGCCCTGGAGCCATCCTGAATCCACAGTGCAGCTCACCCTGCCAGTGCCCTCCTCACACACACACCCCTCACCCACTCTCCTCCCACGAGGAATGTCTGGGAACACCAGTTATCCTCCTGCAGGGTTGGGAGTGAGCTTTTCTTCTCCCCTCCTCACAGCACGCCCAGCCAAGAGCCAGCATTGCTCATGGCTTCAGGATGCACGAGAAGTTTGGGCCTGAGGAAACATTTCTTTATTGAGAGGGTGGTCAGACACTCAACAGGCTTCCTTGGGGGCTGGTGGGTGCCCCAGGCCTGGCAGGGTTTAGGGGGCATTAGGACAGTGCCCTTAATAACACACTTCAGATTTGGTCAGCCCTGAATGGTTGGGCTGTTGGACTGGCTGATCATTGTAAGTCCCTTCCAAATATTCTATTCTATTCTATTCTATTCTATTCTATTCTATTCTATTCTATTCTATTCTGTCCCGTCCCGTCCCGTCCCGTCCCGTCCCGTCCCATCCCATCCCATCCCATCCCATCCCATCCCATCCCAGTTTTCTGCAGTTTAAGGACAACTGAAAATTGCAGGGACACGGTGATTGGACTACACATAAAGGGGTTATTGAAATAGAAAACAAGGAGCAAAAATTGAAGGGCAGAGGGATGTTTTCCAAGTTGCAAGATGAAAAAACCCCGATCCTTCTATTGCTTAGGCAATATTGCCAGGCCAGGCGTTGGTGCTGGAGCTTCTCAGCTTGGCTTCCCACTCCTTTTCCCCCCTGTTCAGAGATGTGGGAGATGCTGTCACTGTGTCCCTCTGGGTGAGCAGTCTAGACCAGCTCAGGCTCCATACAGGGCATGAAACACTTTTGGGGCCCGACTCACCTGCCTGACAGGTAGGTCAGAACCAAATGAATCACTTGTACTTTTTTTTTTTTTTTGCCTCCAGTGCTTATAAATGTAGCTGGGCATGACTTGCTCACATCGGCTTCTCTGCCTTCCAGCCATTTCACACAGGAGGTGAACTGCACCCTGCTTCACTCTTGGGCTCTGGCATCTTATTTCCACTTCCTATCCTGCTTAGCTTTGGGGAAAGCTGGTCATGTTGCCTGGGGCAGGCAGATCTCCGATTCTCTTTCCAAGAGAACTTCCCAAAATAATCAGAGAGTGCTGGCATGTGGATGTGTGTGTACTAATGAAAGGTGGGGCCTTAGAGGAACCATTTACATGCCTCCTGCAAATTTGGTGTTTTACAATAGACAGGCATAACTTCCACAGCTGCTGAGACATATTTCAAGAGGAAAGTCTGCACGAAGCTGAAGGAACAAGTGTTCACGGGCATAAAGAGGAGAAGTCGTGAAAATAAACTATAAAAAAGGATGTTTTGGTCCAACGCAAGTGGAAACCTTTTGATCATCAGGAAGGGCAAATGCTGGGGAAAATCTTGTGACTCCAGTGTGAGAGGATTTTAAATCCAGGTCAGGCACAGTCCTAAGTGGCAGAAGCACCAGTGTGTGGGAAGGGGATTAGCTGACACCTTGCTGTGTCTCCCAGACCTGTTTTATCATCCTTTCACCTTTTCATGGGCATTCTGTGCAAGCAGCTTGTAATCATTTTGTATCTAACACAACCTCCTGCACCACTCCCAGCTCATGGGCTCCTCCAAAGCACTTTACTGAGCTCCTCTGCGAGTTACCGTGGGCACCTCTCCCAGAACAAAGATGTCACCAGTGCAGCTCACACAGCAGGAACTGAGCATGTCATTCACCTGTGGCATTCATGAGATCAGTTGGCACTTTAGGGGGCTTTGAAATTTTACCAGCTGTTTCCAGAATGACAGGAACATCCACAATCTCAGTAGGGAACAAGGAAAATTTTGGACCCTCGTTATATTTTGTGTTCTCTTGCTCAACAGTGCAGGTTGAGCGTTGGGGTAAGAACTGAGAAGAGGCTTCTGGCAGGTGCTGAGCATCAGCAAATGTGCAAGAGCCTGTACCAGCATATACGGAGACAGAGCTGAACCTGCAGTGCCTTGTGCTGCTTCAAAACAGACCAAACAGTGGTGAAAACAAGACATGAGACATCACAGGTCTTTTGGGGAACAGTTTCTCTGTATGCACTGGCCCCTGGCACTGAGGTCTTGGCTGGCTGGGAAGCCACATGCCCTGGATGCAGCCGGGGAGTGTTTGTCATTCCTGACTGCAGCACACTGAGCCCTGGGCTGTGCTGATGCCTGGGACTGCAGCTCCTGGCTGGAGTCCCGAGACACTGGGACAGGCAAGGTTAAGGGAGTTCCTCTCATTAGCAGGTCTTGAATTTTCACATTTCCTGCCTCTTGTGCATTCACATCAGCAGATTCCCTTGGGAAGAAACAAGGTCTAAGAGAGGGCAGGTGTGGCCCGTGTCAGAATGGAGCAAGTCACAGCCTTAAAGGCTGAGGGGGGAACCAGCTGCTTCCTTCCCACCTCGTGCTGCTCACAGGCAGCAGACAGACCTGGCAGCTTGGTGGGAGCTGTACAGTCTAGATGATGTGGAGTTAATATTTGTAAGACGTGGATGTCATGGGAACATCCGTCCAGGCCCTGTGAGGGGAGGGTGGAGCTGGGGACACACAGGTTGTGATGTGATCTTTGCTGCACTGACAGCAGCTGCCCGTGGCTGCTGGGGCACATCTCGGCCTCAGGGCCTTCCTGCTCACTGCAGGACAAAGCACCTGCCTCAGGACTTGACCAAGTGACCCAACCACATCACCAACTCTGGGAACTTCCAAACCCTTTCTTGGTGCTTTACTGCTGCTGCCTCTGCAGCCCTGCCTGGGTGTGGCACAGGGCAGGGGCCATGCCCTGATGGCGCAGGGATCACTCCACAGCCTTCATCTGGGCTCTGGTCAGAGCAAGCAGGCGCCAGGTGATTGTCAGTGCAAAGTCCAATAGTTTCTAGAGTTATTCTGGGTTCACTGGCTGCCTCACATCCTCTCTGTCTGCTCCCATCAGCTCTGGCTGGAGCACTCACACACACTCATGGGGAAAGGGTCTGACTCTCAGGATGCAACATGAGGATGACCAGGTGTATTTCTTACCAGAAGGGCTGTACTTCTGCCCAGGAAAGGGACAAAGAATCTGCAGCTGCAGGCAGTCTCTGGCTCTGAAGAGATGCATTCCTACAGCTGTTGCTGAAATTCCCAAAAGAAATGGGAAATCAAGTTGTGCTACACCTGCCCCAATGTCTGGATGTGGTTCTTTGCCATGATGACCATGCCAGGCATGGCCCAGGACAGACATTCCTGTAACCCCTGATAGCAACAACACTGACTGGGCACTGGTGGGAAACGCCTGGAGATGCTCACAGCTTTCTTTGGGACATTTATGGAAGGAGCAAACAGGTTAAGCTCTGCTGAGCCCCAGAGTTAGAGGAGCAAAGACATCCTGCTTCTCTGTCACATGTCACCGGTGTCCCAGTTCTGTAAACATCCTCTCAGCAGGGCCTAAATCAGTCTGTCACATGTCACTGCCCCAGCTCCTGCTATAGCCCTGTGGAAAATAAGAGTGGTAAGGACTGCAGACAACAACTTCAGTCACGCTGCCGAGGGGAAACCTGGACAAGGCTGTGGTTGACACCCGAATGGGGAAGGAGATCCATGGCATGAAGGAGGATGAATCTCCTTGAGCATGTGCCCTCCTTTGTGCCTCTGTGGAGACACATCAATCCTGGCTACTTACCAAAGGCAGGAGTGATTAAATCACTTTTACATAACAAAACCTGAAAGAAAAAAACAAAACAAAACCCATCCTTCCTGCTGGGTTTTGCTTCCAAATGAAGACACTGCACACTCAGCCTTGGCTGGACTCTGCTGACAGGCCAGACTGCTGCTGGCACAGCCCAGCTTTCCAATAAACCCAAATCCACGGGAGCCAGGCACACAGTGGGACGTCATTTTTGTCCCTGCAGGTACCAGCATGGCAGAGCTGCGTGGCCGAGGCTGTCTGGGGCCAGGGGTTTGGCTGGCTTTGGCTTTCCAGTGGGAAAAGGATGCCTGAGGGCAGGGGGCTGGATGATGAGCAGAGATCATGGTGCAGTTGGACAGGGAAGGACCTACATGAGCAGGCACAGGTTTCCCACCACAAATCCACAGTGGAGGCAAATCTGAGCCTCTTTATTTTCAGGTTAGTTGAAGCAGAAAAGCTTGAGAACACAACTGAGGGTGGAATGGAGTAGGCAAAATAGGATCTAACGTGTTTCCAATTCTTAAATATCTTTTAATCTGATTTCATACTTTTGAGATTTGACAATGACTGGCAATGCTGAAACTCATTGTTAAAAAATCCAGCCACCCTGTGCTCCTAGGACAGCAATCCTTGCCCCAAATCCAAGCAACAGAAACAAAATTATCATAAAAGCAGATTTTAGCCCTACCACTCTTCTGGAAAAAAACAACGATTTTGGGGGTTTTACACTTCCATGATAGGGGTACATCTTTTTTCTTGACTCTGGTTTGTTTAAAGAGCCCACAACTGTGACAGCAATTCCAGGAGTGTTGCAGCTGAGAAACCCTCACTCAGCTCAGTGCACACCAGCCTGTGGAAATTTACTGTGCAATCCCCACAGCCCAGGAGAATGCTCTTCCTTCCTAATCCCTCCCAGCTCCTGTACCTCAGGATTACTGCTGCTAACAATAGCATCTCGAACAGCCAGGGAGCAGCGTGGCTTTTCCAGTGCTGGCTGTTGTGATGTCCCTCACTGCAATCACTGAACACCCTGCCTTGGAAGGAACCCACAAAACACAGACATAAAAACGCAAAACACCCCAAAAATCACACCATGTGCCTGGGATGATTTTTGGAGTGGCTGTGCAGGACCCTATCTCTCCTAGGTCTCTCTTTTAGGGTGGAGTGTGTTGTTCCACCTGGTATTCAGTGGTGTCTCACTGAAAACCCAAACCAGAAATGTGAAGATATTCTCAAGAGGCCTAAACTTGTGCTGCCTGCTTATGGGAGATGGAAGCTTGGTTTGTGAAAAGGGGAAAAAAACCCCAAGCACAGAGTTCTTCCCCCAATATTTGGTTTACGAGCAGCATGAAACCCGCAGCAACTCAAATCATGCTTGAGAAGAGGTGATTTGGGGTCACATCACTGAAGACAGACCTGTGGTTCACATGTCACCCTGGAAAGAGGCAGCTCAGGTATCTGAATGGGTATCTGAATGGGTATCTTCTGCACCATGCACACCAGCCTTCTCCTGGCCCAGTGGAAATTTAATTACACACTCCTGATGGAGATGGTTGTTCCTGTGCCTGGGGAGCACACGCCTCACAAGTGAGGAGTGAAGCCAAACTTCTGACTGCTCAAACAGAGGGGCTGCTTGACCCCCTGCTCTCCATGCCCACCCCTGAAAAGGCTCTGCCAAACCAGGCACTTGCTCTGCCAGAAGCTTTGATAAAATTGTTCCTTGGGAAATCACCTGGCCAATCTGCAGTTTGCACTTGATTTCCCTGGATATTCAAACAATCCAGCTGCTGACAGGACACTGGCTGAGGAACAGCCCAGCAGTTGTGCACTTTGGCACATGTTGGGTGTCTCATCGGAGCAGCCAGGCCCAGGAGTGAGGCCCCACACTTGTGTTTGGTACATGGCAGAACATGGATGCAACTGGTAAAAACAAGGGAGAAGGGGAGAGCTACTCAATGCACTCCCTGAGGAAAGGAGAACCTGGAGACCTGCTGGAGAAACTCAGGCTGTGGGTGCTCCTGCCCAGGCTGATGAAGAGATAAGTGTGGCTTAACCCCAACCTGGCCTAAGACAGATGAGTTAAGGGACCTTCTCTGAACTTCCAAAAACCCCTGTTTTGGCTCTGGGGAGCTCAGCCATCCTGCATGGGGCATCATGGAAAGTTTTCTTTGGGAAGAGAGAGCTCAGTCTTTGAAGCCTCTCCTCTCAGCTGCTCCTCCTTAGGAAGCAGCATGTCTGGAAGGGCAGAGCTCTCTCTGGGGCTGTTTCATGCAGGGCTGGGAGCTGGACACACCAACCCCTTTGTGCAGTCACTGGCAGCCAAGAGCTGCTCAGGTTTACAGTGGGACAGGAAATAACCTCCACATGACCTTGCTGGAGACCATAATGCCGTTGCCATTAACAGGAGGAAGAACAGTGAAACTGGAGCTGCTGACGCTTCCCAAGTCCCACCTTCCTGTATTTACCACAGAAACTGCCTTTCCACCTTGTTAGCACTGGAAACCATGGTGGGGATTTTAGGAAACAAGGCAGGAAAATCCCACTAGTGCTGAGGAGAGTGTCAAACAATAGCAAGGATTTTGAGGGCCACGTGTAGCCTGAAAATCCTTGCTGTTGTGACTTTTGCACTGAAGGTGTCCCTCACATCATCCCTTCCCCTCTGCTGCTCCTGCCTCCGGAGCAGGCAGAGCTGAGGGACCCTTCTGCCCCTGCCCACACTGGCCTGGGGTGAGGAGCCGTGATGGGAAGCAGTTTGCTGTCCAAATTCTGGTTTAGGGGAGAGCACATGTTCCCTCCTCCCAGCTTCTTTTCAGCACGTGCCCCAGTGCGACCCGTCTTCAGCTTGCTCACTGTGGAATTCCAGCAAAATCAGTGTTTTCTCCTTGTGTTTATTCCCATCACACTGTCACAGCCCTCTCACTAGCACGTGGCCAGGCAGGGGAGCACCAAAGCCAAATCTGGACTGCAAATGGGTGTTTGGAAAGGAGCTGTGTGTCCCTGAGCAGGCTGGGGAGTCAGCGAGGTGCTGCAGGTGAGGAGGGAAGGGAAGGGAAGGGAAGGGACGGGAAGGGAAGGGAAGGGAAGGGAAGGGAAGGGAAGAGAAGGGAAGGGAAGGGAAGGGAAGGGAAGGGAAGGGACTCGCCTTTGTTCTTCCTCCCCCAGCGTTTCTATGCTGAATTTACCCTCTTCTGTAGGGAATTGCACAGGGTGAGGCACAGCTGATGGCCACAACCTGGGCCTGACCCTGTCATTCGTTTTCACGGGGTAAATGGGGGTAAATGGGGGGGGTCAGTAGATTTTTTTCCTGAAACTAAGTGGGGTGCCCGAGCAGGGAAAAGGCTGATGCTGCTGCTGGGATGCTGGTGCCCCACTGCCCTTGCCCTGCTGCAGGTCCTGGGGTCCCATCCTTGAGCAGTGACAGGTTCTGTCAGCCCTCACCCAGCCTGTTTGGTGCTCATCAGCAGCTGCTGGGGGGCTCTGACACAAACCCCCTGCCCCATCTCTTTGCCATTGGGGCAGCAGCACAACAAACCAAACTTTCACCTTAATGTGGGGGCTGTGAGCAAATTGCAGGCACGTTAAAGATCAGACCCAAGCAAGGAGAAGGAGTGAGGAGGATGAGTTGCACTGCCACAGCGTGAAGGGTGTGGATCAGCGCCTGGAAAATCCCCAGACATAGGAAAATGAAGAAATGAGGCACCAAAAATTTGCTTTGAAAGTCTCGGTGTGACTCAGAGGCACAGGAAGGTGATCCTGGGAGAGGAGCAGTGGTCACACTGCAGGGCAGGGTCTGCCTGGGGACAGGAGTGATCTGCAGGTGGACACCTCAGAGAGCCTGGCCTTGGGCATCACCCACAGAGCTGTCAGGGACACTGAGCAGCTGAGAGATCCCAGCCACTGGGCTGCACCCAATAACCCAATAACCAGGGTCCGTCAGCCTTTCTCTGGTCACTCAGCAGTTCTTGGCTGGAAACTGCAGGGTCAGAGTAAGACTGAACCGTGTTCTGACAGTGGGCTGTGAGCCCTAACCCTGTCCTGACCATGGGCTGCACTGCTGTCATGGAACATTTCTGCTTCCTCAGTGGCTGGGCTGGGAGAAGGCACGAACCATCAGTGGGTTTTCTCATTCTGCAATTCAAACCATCTTCTCTTTTTTTGTTTTTTCCTTGGTCATTGAAATATTCCCCTGAAACAGCTCCATGAAATCATTCTTTTCAGAATAAAAAAATTTTACACGGAATTTTCCAGCAAGACTGGTGACACAGCAGAGGTGTTGGCAGGGCAGTTGATCAGCTGTGCTCAGCCTGTCTCACTTCTTCCACAACAGGACCAAAAGCCCACTGAGATTACCAAGCTTTCAACCTCCAGCTCCCCCAGGACTTGGAGGCTGAGGAGATTCTGTATTGCTTTGGCCAAGCAATCAAAGTTTATAGAGGCTTCTCAGTAGGATGGGTGGAAGGAACACAGAGAGCAGGAAGCAACTGCTGAAACTGCCAGTGATTAAAATGCAATAAAATGTTTGCCTTCTGCTGCTGAGCAAGAAGTGTGGCATGTGTTTTGCTGAGGCAGCAGAAGTGGTTGTGTTCACTGAATGAGCAGCTAATGAAAAGCATCTCAAGGAGGAAGCAACGCTGATGAAGATTACCAGCCTGCTTATATCTTATGGAGAATTAAATGGCCTGGGCTGGATACTCCTGTTTCACACTGGATTTTGCATTGATCAAAGAGGATTTGCTCTGCTCCGCACCAGTGTGGGAAGAGTGGCAGCATTCCTTTGTGCCAGAAGCTGTTCATGAACATCCCCCAGCCAGGGTTATGTGTCAGAACAAATGCCCCTGCACAGGGCAGCTCCAGCAGATCACACTCCTGAGCAAAATTCATCAGGCAGCAGCTGTTTGTGCTGCAGACAGTCCCACGGGAGCAGGGCTGAGTTTCCAATCATGCTGATTCCTCCTGGGCTGCAAACGGAGCTGGGTCAGCTAAAGGGATGGAACCCAAACGGAGCTGGGTCAGCTAAAGGGATGGCTGCACCCATTTGCTCTTTGTTGGGGTGTCTCCATGTCCTCCTCCCCTCCTGTCACTGCCGTTCACCAGGTCCTGGGGCAGCACCGGGCCCTGCTGTGCTCACACACTCCTGACAGGAGATGTTCCTGCCCTGGAGCACAGCAAAGGGTCCACACAGACCCAGGCTGTGGGATGGGGCTGGGCACAGGTGCTGGCAGGGAAACCCAGGATGGCACCTGGGCTCTCCCACTTTTTTGGGAACCCAGGGGGACATGGGATGCTCACCTGCCTCATTGTGAGGGGTTTACACTGGATATCAGGGAAAGGTTCTTCCCCCAGAGGGTGCTGCCCAGGCTCCCCAGGGAATGGGCACGGCCCCGAGGCTGCCAGAGCTCCAGGAACATTCTCTACAACCCCCTGAGAGGTGGCCGTGCTCAGGGGGGGTTGGTCTCTCTCTCCAGGCACCACTGACAGAACGAGAGGACACAGCCTTAAGCTGTGCCAAGGGAAATACAGGTTGGATATCAGGAAAAGGTTTTTTACAGAAAGAGTGATAAAGGACTGGAATGTCCTGCCCGGGGAGGTGGTGCAGTCACCATCCCTGGATGTGTTTAAAACAGACTGGATGTGGCACTCGGTGCCAGGGTTTAGTTGAGGTGTTGGGGCTGGGTTGGACTCGATGAGCTTGAAGGTCTCTTCCAACCTGGTGATTCTGTGATTCTGTGATTCTGTGACACGGCTCCCAGGGATGCACAGGGTGGGATTGTTGGGGGGTGTCTGTGCAGGCCCAGAGGTTCTGTGTTCCTTGTGGGTCCCTTACAAATCAGGATGTTCTATGACTCTGATCCCTGATATCACTTTTCTTTGCCAGAGGCGAATTGAGCTACCAGCACATGACAACACACAGAGGGTGAGCAGTCACCATTTCTCAAATTGTGTGATACAGAAAGTGCTGATAAAGCTTGGAAAATCCACAAGGCAGTGTCTGGATGGGGAACAAAGCAGGGAAGTGTGTTGGAAATGCTGGTATTTGGTGCTATCATGTGGTGCTCTCGAAATGATGGGCTGGGAAACCGAGGTGTCCCAGAGTGCCAGGCAGAAAAGGAGGAGGCTGTTGGTTGCTGCAGGGGAAGGGAATGGGAAGAGAGCTCAGAAATCACATGACACAAAGCAAGAGAGCCTAACCTGAAGAAAAGGCAAGGAGAAGTTGAGGCTGAGGCTGTGGCACATCAGGGTGCCCACATTTCCCTGGCCACTGGCTGGGTGTGTGCAGATCCCCTGGCTCCTGTGGGATCAGGTCAGGCACTGGTCCAGTGGTCAAGGGTATTTTTTGGAGATGTCTTCCCAGGCACAGCAAGACTCGGTTCCCAGTGGAGGGAGGATCACTGTCAGACTGGGCCACCCCTGCCCTGCTGCCCTGTTCAGCTTTGGCAGAGGGGGGCATCTAGGACCAGGAGCTGATCTTGTGGCAGGGACCTTCAAAGCCTGTGTTTCCTTTCATCAGCTGTTTCTGATGACACAGTAAACTCATCACTTGGCTTGAATGCATTCGTGTCCCATTTCAAACGTCAGTAACAGGCTGGGGGTTCCCAGGAGCAGTTTATGGCAGCATAAGGGCTGGGAGCACTGAGAGCTGGTGAGATTCAGCCAACAACTCAGCTGGAAAGTCCAAAGGTCCTGAAGAAGGGTGGGGACAATTCTGGGGCAGAGCAGGTGGTGGAGACACAACTCAGGACAACAAATAAACCCATTTTGTTTGGGGTCCTGTTGGAGGTGAGAAGCAAGCTTGTCCTCGGAGTGCCATGTGCAGGAGTTTCCTTGTCAGGGTACAAAACAAGGAAACAAAACTGCCCTCTGAGGGAGGGCAGTGGAAGGAGGGGGTGTCAGGGTGGGTGCTGGTGCCCAGCAGGGCTGATTGTCCACTCGGGGTCATGCCAAATGTGAATTTAACTGCTGGGGAAGGTGAACACTGTTAATGAGCCTCCGTGTCTCACTCCTCCAGTGAGATTTTTCAGTGGTAGAGTTTGCTTTGGTACCTGGTTATTCCCTGGTGTACCTTTAGAGGTGGTCTGCCTGCTCACAGCTGTAGTTGAAGTGGTGTGGCTTGGTCAGGGAGAGGGAGACGCTTCAGGGAAGCCATGCCCTGAGATGGACTCTGATTTCTGGTGGGGTGTCTATCCCTCCCCTAAGTTTTCCCGGAATGATCCAGAAGCCAGCAGTATATCTGAAAGCAGCATTTCCCTGGGGCCTAACCACGGTCATTACTGAGATTTTCTTTATTCTTGGTGCTGGTAAAACCTGCTGTCCCTCTCTTGGCAAAAGAGTGTGGTTTGCTTTTCAGATATGGAACCATAGAATGTTTGCAATCTGAAGTCACCCCCTGCCTCGCTCGATGCATCCCATGGGCAGTCACTGACACCTGGCAGCTTTGTTGGCACCTCATTGGGAATTTCCTGCAGGGCCAGGTAAATACAGGAGACACCAACTCACCGAGTTGGAGCTGCTCTGTGTCCTCACAGCCCTGCATGGCTCTGCTGCTCCCAAACCCATCTGCAGGGGCTGGGCTGGGGTAGCCAAATGCCAGTGGAGAGCTTTGTGCTTGCCTGCCCCATCCTCCCCCGAGGGCAGGGCTGTGATCCTCACAGAACTCTCCAGGCTCTTCCACACCAGAGCTCCAAAGTCTCTCCTAGGCAGGACATTACAGATTCATGTGTGTACAAACTTGTTTGGAGAGCTATTCCCTGCCTCAGCTCTTCCCGCTCCCTCCAGGGCAGGAGAAGGAGCTTATCCTTGGCAGTTCTTTCAGGCTGCAAACCCCAGGGTTCTGTTCAGCTTTGCTGAAGGTGGGCAAGGTGTCTTCTCAGGCAAAAACCTGGCAGGGATCCCTGCCTCGTGAGAGCTCGGCTCAGCCAAAGGCCCAGAAGGATCCTGGTGGAACAAGTGCAGGCACGTCTGCTCAGCCTGGCTCCAAGAGATACCAACATCAAGAGCAGGGCAGCAAAGCACATCTAATGGATGGAAAAACACATTCCTGGGGTTACTCACATTCAAATCTTGCGAGACAGTGTGCAAACACGGTCCAAAACAGCAATTCCTCTGGAGTTTTGATTTCTTCAGCAGCCAGTGCAGCCCTGCACTGATGGTTTTGGCTAGTTCCAGGCTGCCAATCAAACCCCATGTGTGCTTTTAAAAAAGAGCACCACTAAGCAAACTGATCTCCCACGAGCTGTCTTCAGTGTGCCCAGGCCTGCAGAGCTGCAGCACTGCCCGTGCCAGATTCCAGAGCCTGGCTGGGACCTGCTGTGGGCTGGCTGCACCCAGCAGCCCATTAGGGCTGGTGGGAATGGCTGGAGCTCTCAGCCTGGTGCACCTGCATGTTCCAACACCGACGTGTCAAACGGGTTAAACCAACCTGTGCTGCCGGGCACAGCTGGGGAAGGCTGGGTGTAGAAGGCCTGTGAGAACAGCAGGCAGCTCTCTGAGGGGGAGAATCACAATCACAATCACCAGGTTGGAAGAGACCTCTGAGATCATCAAGTCCAACCCAATCTGAACCTCAACTAAACCATGGCACCCAGTGCCACATCCAGTCTGTTTTAAACACATCCAGGGATGGTGACTCCACCATCTCCCCCAGAAGACCATCCCAGTCCTTTATCACCCTTTCTGTAAAAAACTTCTTCCTAATATCCAGCCTGTATTTCCCCTGGCCCAGCCTGAGGCTGTGTCCTCTCATTCTGTCAGTGCTGCCTGGAGAGAGAGACCAACCCCCCTGAGCACGGCCACCTCTCAGGGGGTGTGGGGAGTGGTGAGGTCACCCCTGAGTCTCCTTTTCTCCAGGATAAACAACCCCAGCTCCCTCAGCCATTCCTCACAGGGTTTGTGTTCCCAGCCCCTCACCAGCCTCGGGGCCTCCTCTGGACGTGTTTGAGCATCTCAATGTCCATCCTAAACTGAGGGGCCAGAGCTGGACACAGCACTCAGTGTCCATCCTAAACTGAGGGGCCAGAGCTGGACACAGCACTCAGTGTCCATCCTAAACTGAGGGGCCAGGGCTGGACACAGCACTCAGTGTCCATCCTAAACTGAGGGGCCAGGGCTGGACATAGCACTCAGTGTCCATCCTAAACTGAGGGGCCAGAGCTGGACACAGCACTCAATATCCGTCCCAAACTGAGGGGCCAGAGCTGAACTAGGGCTGGCTTGGCAGAGTTTTGGCTTTTTGAGCTGTAGCCAACAAGAAACAGCTGCTGGTCCCTGCTCTGGGGCTGTGTGCTGGAAGCACATCCCTGTGCATCCTCCTTTTTGTCTACGTCTTCAATCCAGAGTGGCAATATTCAACAGAAACAAAGCACAAGGAACATGAATCACAGCCTTCCTCTCAAATCAAACAGCATTCATTGCTGCCCAAGTGCTCATTTCTGCCAAATATTAACCAGCCAGTGGGCAGCTGAGCCCAAAGCTCGTTGACAAACCTGTTGCTTACACTCACTTTTTCACTGTTTCACCGTGTAAAAACCCATTTGAAGAGGCTCATTTCATGCTTGCAGGATTCTCTCATATTCACTCATCTTTCTCTTTTTATCTTCACTGATAATTTCAAAACTCCTAGCGCCATTTTCTTGGTCCCTGGAGAAACTAATTAGCTTTTTAACCCATTGCTCTGTGCATATCCCAGCTGCTTCTCCTTTTGACACATGCCTGTGACACTGAACTCTTTGCTTGCATCTTGATTTTGAGCCCCTCTCCCAGCTGTCCACCAGGATGTACCTAAGCTTTGCCAACAAAAAGCAGAGATCAGTTTTGCTATCAGTCACAATAACTGTTTAATCTGCTGCATGTCACTAATTCTGCTCTAAAACCCTGGAACTCAGCACAGAGCAACAATCCCAGCCTCAGGTATGAGTAACCCAACCCAACTCACTGTGGTTTTCTTGCAGAACTGCTTCTCTCAGACAGCATTTATTAAAAACACAGTTTTTACAAAGTCTACATGACTCAGCTGGTCCATGGTCCATGGTTTCACCAGGACATCTTGTCTGCTTATAAAGCCACTGCTGTTCCCCAGGATGGTGATTTTATCCTTCTAATTTCCTGTATTTCTCTGACAGCTGTGGACCAATTATTTTCATGGCACCAGGGAATTTTTCCGCACTCATCTATACCGTTCTCATGGTTTCAGCTTGAAGTTACACAATTTATGGCAGGATGAGAGGTTTGTTTTCCTGCCTTGCTCCTGGAGAGGTTATGGACCTTTATTTTTGTGCTGGTGTCGCTTTTTGTTGTCTTGGGGACCATATGATGCCAGGTCTCGGAAAACACAGGAATATTCTGAATTCTTGAAATCAGTGACTCACAGCAGTGGTGACTGGGAGGGACCTGTGGGGATCTCTAGTCCAGCCTCTTGCTCACACTGGGCCAACACTAGTCCATGTTTCCCAAATGTCACTCAGGATAACCCACTGCTCTCCTCTTGTTGGCTGTCGTTTACCTGGTTACTGTGGCTTTCCCATCATTTCCACCTTTCCAGCAGGGAGACAGGCACAGAGAGGTGCTGGGTGATGCTCAAGGCTGGGGAATGGTGAAGTCTCAGGACCAGTCTCTGGCCCACTGGGCAGGGAGGAGAGGGAATGGATGGAGAGGAGAGTGGGCACCCTGCTCAGGTGGGGCAGGGTAGACTCAGTGCCTTGTTAAATCCAGGGACAAGCTTGTGGCTGTGTGACCACCAGCTAGGAAATGTGGCTTCACCTGCAGTGAAGGTGGATAACTCTTGCCCTGTTGTCTATTTTAACTGATTTCCAGGTTCCCCTTTGGAGAACAGGTCTAGGAAACGATTCTGTAAACACACATTTTAAACCAAAGCTGTTATTTGTGTCTCTGACACTGGAGAGCAAAGACACACAGAGCTGCTCCCAAGCTGATGTGCTGCCAGCCCTGCACACTTCCAGCCTTCAGCTGCTGCCCTCCAGGGGCATGGGGCAGGTGGTCTTCATCACCCCGTGCTGATCATTATCTCAGGAGGCAATTGTCTCCTCCAGTATAATTAGGAACTGCTCATATCCAGGAGAAAGTAAAAGACAAAATTCCCCTGTTTTCCAAACCTTTCAGAAACAGGAAGAAATTCATGCCCCAAGAATTAAGGAAACCCAGTGAGGCTGGTGGTGCACCTAAAAATGATGACCCAAACCTTCCTGTGTGTCACACCATGCAATGGGTCCAGCTGCAGGAGCTGCCACCCTCTGCCACCAGTGCCAGCACACACACGTTGGTGGCACCAAAGTCTGACAGAGCTGCGTGCCCACGGGCCCTGACACTCAGAGACTCAGTGCAAAAACACTAAACCTCCCCCTTCTGAAAACACTTCCACTTGGACATCCCTGAATCAGGGTATCCTGAACCCTTCCTTAGTGTCCTGTAGCCCTGGTTTTGTGCCTGAGGTGTTTTGGTTTTCTGAAATTCTTTTCCCAGGGAATTTTCTGCAAACAGGAGAAATGTTTTTGTAACTGTAACTTTGTTATTCATTACTTTCCCCAGGAGGGACTTCTTCTTGCTGTCCCTCTGCTCTGACCAATGTGAGTGAAGAGGTTTGTCTTTGTGTCACCAATCCAATTGGTCTGTGTGAAATGGTATAAAAGGGAGACACATCCCAAAAATAAAGGAGTCATTTTCAGCCTTCTGAAACTCAGAGTCTGTGTTGTTGTAGTGTAAAAATGTCAGTGTCCTATGGGGAAACCTGAGCTTCTCTGAGATAACAAAACAGCTGCTGGGGGCTGAGGGTGAGTCCTTTAGGTGGGAGCACCCTCTTCTCTCCTTTCTGCCCCCAAGGAGGGGTCAGGTCCCCTGTAAGTGTCAGCAGAATCTCTCCAGTGTGGCCACCTCTCTGCAGGAGACTTTAACTTTCCTGGACCTTCTGGCTTTGGCCATCATTAGCACCCACTGAGCCTTTCCATCCCTCATTTCCATCTCTCCAGGCTATCTTCAAGAGAGCTGAGTTTCTGTGCTGTGTCAGCGATGTGGCTGATCCATTTCACCCTGGGCTGGGGCCATGTGGGTTTGCCAGGGACACTCTTCACTCTGTTTGGGGTCACCCACACCCTCGTGCTTCCCTCAGTGAAGCTGTGAGTTTTCACAGGGCAAGTCCCCCTGAAGACTAAAAGTGCATCAGACCCCATCTCTGAACTTCTCTTGGCATTCACAACCCCGAGGAACCTCTTCTAGACATTCCATGGAGTGGCAGCCTGCCCTGGTGACACGCAGGGTGTCCCTGCAGCCAGGAGAAACCTTCCCCAGCCCACCCACCTGTGCTGGCCATTGCTCAGGTGATGAACAGCCAATGTGTGACCTGCAGCTGCCTGGGGTGTCATGGAGGGCTGGGATACCCCTCAGGGTGTCACCTCATGAGGTTTTCACTGGGGAGGGAAAGCGGGTTTGTTGCTCTGAGTTTTTTGTCTTTTTGTAGAAGTTTTTTATGCAGCTTTTTGAAAAAAATATCTATTTTTAGAATGTTTACACGCTTCTCCTGTGAGAGAAGAGATGATTGATGGTGATGTCCACCATCCAGGTTGAAGAGGTGGCGACCTGTTTAGCCAATCTCTTGACCTCTGTACATATCTATAAATACTGGAGTCAAATTGACTTAAAGGAGGAGTTTTCTAAACCAACCGTGGTGTGAGTTTCATTTGAGTGTTCCAGAAATTGGGACAGGCCCAGCTTCGGCCTGCAACATCTGGTGACCCCGAATGTGTGAGGACAGCAGCCCAAGCAACATGGGTTTAAGGATTTTCCACCCCCTGGCTGCTCATTCCCGCCGAATGTCCTCTCTGCTGCGCCGGGCTGACATCAGCCAGGTGTTCACAAACACTTCCTCCCAATTATTCCCGGTGCGTGCCCGTGGGAGCCGTCCCAAATTGCCACACAGCTCCGCAGACAGCTGTATTGACACAACTGGAGGGGCGGGGGCAGGAATTTCTCAAACTGGCTTTGCCAGTGCAAAAATGCTGGCAGCACCACACCCTCCAGCTGCCTGGGAAAAGGATAGTTTGGGAAGGTGGCAACTCAATCAGCCGCCCGGCAGGAGGGTGAGCCTGGTGTGAGCAATCAGCACATCACAAAGGCTTTGTGTATTCCAGCGCCCCGACAAGCTCCGGCAGCGGTTCATTTGCATGGCCACAAACAAAGAGATCCCGAGCTGTAAATACCTTAAATTTCCTAAATTGATTAGTTAGGAGGAAGGAAAGGGATGGGGCGAGGGAGGTTGTGCTGCTTTGAGGATGCCCAGGCAGTCAGGCCATGCCTTGTGCCTGGAGCTACAAGGATCAGAGGAGGGTCCTACAGGGGCCAGCATTGGATGGGATGTGCCTCTCTCACAGAAGGATTATCTCTGATAAACAAACATTAGTCCCGATGTATTTATTCAGAAATCTTCTACTGAACTGCTCTTGGAGTGAGGCTTGGTTGCATAAACCCGCATTGCCATATGCAAAAAACCCGAGTTTTGCCAAATGCATTTGTTTTCCCGCAGGAAAATGCAGATTAACGTGTCCTACCTGGGTTGCAGGGAATGTGCTGAGGGTGCCTCCTTATCTACTCCAGTGACTTTCTCCTGAGGAAATCTATCCATCCCACGGTCCTTCCCAGCCCTGGCACTCCCAGTTTGCAGACCGGTGGTCTCTCCCCAGGGACTGGAGCTATGAGCTGAAGCTGTGCCCATGAGACTGTCCATCCCAAAGCAGATACTTTTGGCTCTCTATTTAATTTTCATTCCAGTCAATTTACAAGGCACTGAACTAGGTCGTGTTCCTTCCACCCAACTTTAAACCCAAAGCACCAGGGTGAGCAGTGAAAGTTTGATGCTGGCAGTGGGACACAGAATCATGGAATTGTGACGTACAACAGGGCATAAACTGACTTTTCACTGACACTGTTTGAGGCTCGGATATGCTGATAAAACTCCCCTCTAGCTCACACCTGACTTGTTTGTTCAGGCCTAAGCACAGCATCGATATGCACAGTCAGAGCACGGTGTAAGAGCAGAAATACCACAGAATCACAGAATGGATCCTAAAGATCACCTGGCTCCAACCCCTCCATCCTGGGCAGGGGTGTGGGACTCTGATCAGTAGGATCAGAATCAGCACCAGACATCCTTCAGCCCTGACCTTTGGGAATATCTTGTCCTTTCCCTGGATGTCCCCTGCCCCAGGGAGCACACTCGCCCTAACCTGCCTTGCTGCATGTCCCTGCTCTGCAGAGCTGGTCCAGCTCCTCAGCCCAGCTGCAGGAATGGCAGAAAATGCATTTAATTCATATTTTGTAGGCACCAACAAGACTGTCCAGGCACATCTGTGCAGCAGCTACAGCAAGGCGTTGCTTTCTTTCCTATGGATCCTCTCATACTGAATTTCTCACAGTTTTGAAACAGGGAGAGTCCAGAAGCAGGGAAACAGGGTCTTCAGGAGGTGAAACATCCACGTAATGCCTTTGCAGAGAGGCAAAATCCGGTCATTTTCCTGCTTCTTGGAAAGTGGAAGTTGACATTGCGCAGACAGCTGAATTGAAACCATGTTCTGTCATGTCTTGTTGCTCTTGTGGTTCAGCTTTTTTTCCCTTGAACGAAACTATTCTCTCACTGACATTATTTTGCACTTCTGAAAATGCTAATTTGGCGCTGTTTTCCCTGACGTAGCACCCGAGAGCGTCCAGCTGCAGGATTGGGGAAGGGATGCAAGAAACCAGAAGAGAAAAAAAATAAATTTCAAAGTCATTTGGGAAGCAGCTGCAGCCCAGGCAGAGAGGAAAGTACTGCTGGCAAACACAGCAGGGCAGGCAGGGCAGTGCTGGAGCCCACTCTTGGGGCTCACAACTGAATGTGTGCCTGCACATCTGATGGGACAGATAATCAAATGACACAATATAAAAAAATAAAGTAACTGCTCAAAAAAAAAAATCGTGGATTGCAGCAGCTACTCTGGGGTTACTGTGCAGTGTACCCCCAGCAAAAATGAATTTAACCTGAGGTAGTCTTCTCCTGTTATATATTTCCTCATGTGATCTTGAAAATAATTTTTGCCTGGAGCTTTAATAACATCAGAGGGGAGTCCGTGCAGTTCAAATGCCCCCTGATTTTTTTTAATTTTTTTTTTTTTTTGCATAGAAGCACCTAATGAGTGGCATTCAAGAGTTATTTTTTTAAGATTTTAAGATTACATTTTTGAGATTTAATACCATTAACAGCTTTGTCCTCATGGTGGAGAAATGCAACGAAAGTATTAGGAGTAGCATAAATAAATATACAAAGGAAAGCTCCGTCTCTTCTCAGAGCCTCAAGGGTTTCTCTGCACTCCTGATCCCCTCAGCACTGTCACAAGTGCTCCAGTCCTGAGCACTTCTGGGCCATTTCTTCAGGCATTTTGATTGTTATGGAAATAGGCCAGTGTTCCATCAGCCAGGGAAGCAATAACGCAGGTGGAGGGGAAGTGGATTTCATGCAAATATTTTGTTTCTTTTTCGCAGGAGCCTGGGCATATCTCTAAATTCCACCTGCTCAGGGATCCCAGCACAGCCAGGTCCATCTGTGGTTGGATCCAGGCACGGGGAGAATCCTGTTTGCTGATCCCCCTGAGACAAAGGTTTAGAAAGAAATCTAGAAAGAAATCTCTTTAGAAGAATCTCTTCTTTTCTTTAGAAAGAAATCTCCTAAGAAAAGAAATCAGAACTTGGTTGGAAAGTGTGATTTCCAAGAAAATGAATACTTGGGGCAGTTGAATTTCGGTTTCAGTCTAAAAGGGGCTGAAACTTTCTACATTTCCTTCGAACAGGGAACGTTCCAGATGTTTCCAAGACAGACAGCTGTCAATCAGCATCGCAGATGGTCACTAGAGGACACGAAAGAGCCACACTCACCCATCAGGCTGTGAGATGAGAAAGAAAGAGAAAGTTTATTTTGGGATCTCGACTTATATAGTCTTTGGAATTTGATCAGGGATTGGGGGACGAGAGGAACACCTCTCTGACCCCAGTGGTCAATCTGGAGGTCCATCAATTTGTCCTTCCCCCTGGAAGGAATGTTTTATTTACCAAACATCAGTCTTTGTTTATGCTACAAGCGTGAGAAAGCTCCAGTAGAAATGTAAAACATCAGAAGGCTGAAAAATCAGGGTGACAACAGAGAAGAGCACCAGCTGCCCAAGCTGCTCCCAGTGCCTGGGGGAGTCCCAGTGTCCCCAGCCAGAGGTGACCCCCAGCACTGGGGCCAGGTGCTGTTGTCACTGTGCCTGCTGCTCTGGAAGCCCCAGCTCCAGGTGTGAACCACAAAGTTGTCCCCAAATTAAGACATTTCCAACAAAAAATGTCTTTTGTGAATCAGTGTCGCCCTGATTTTTCAGCCTTCTGATGTTTTTACATTTCTGTACTGGAGTTTCTCAGGCATTTTAACATAAACAAAGGAAGATGTTTAGTAAACTGTGCGTTCCTTACTGGGGGAAGGACAAACTGATGGACTTGTGGTTTGACCAGTGGGGTCAGAGAGGTGTCAGCCTTGTCCCCCAATCCCTGATCAAACTCCAAAGACTATAAAATCCCAAATAAACTTTCCATCTTTCTCATTTCACAACCTGACGGTGTGAGAGTGATCTTTTCGAGTCCTTCTGGTGACCAATCAGTGTTTCCCAGGTTGCCTAAAGCAGACAAATCACTTTCATGTGTGAAGAGGCCATAAAACACAACCTGGGGCCAAGACCAACCCTTGCCCCATCCTACACCCTGCAGCCACCACTGACACCACTGACACCACAGCCAAACTGACTAAACATGCTCCAAAAACTTACCATTTCCACTGGATTTATTTTTATTTATTTATTTTTATTTTTATTTTCATAGTTAGTGGTTTCTGCCTGGTTTAGGAAATTCCTCCAGTTTCTTGTCGGCTTAAATGATTTTTTTTTTCCTGTGAAATACGTTGTGTAATCAGCTAATTTCAGGCAGTTTATTTTTTCCTATTTCTCTTTGTTTTCTGTAATTTTAGAGAGATGAAGTAATTCTTTGAGAAAGATTGAATTACCTTTATTTTTTATAGGTAATTATTATTTTTCTAGATTTTATTTTTATAAATAATTCTTTCTATTTATTAATTTTTATAGATAACGCTTCATGAAGATATAGAGGACAAATACCCACTTCCCAAATATTGCAATGAATCTGCTGAATCTCTAAGTGGAGGACATTTCTGAAAAACCTTCGTAGACAGGAAGAGACCAGCAGAGACGACTCCAGTTCCTTGTGTGACTGCCTGAATATCAGCTCATGGATTCCTCCACTTCTTTTCCTCGAGCCAAATGCACCAGAAATGCTTTTCCAAGCCCTGCAATCCTTGTATTCAGATATTACCTGCTGGAAAATGTATCCCATGCCAAAATCAAGTGCTCCTGCCTAAGCAAAGGTTCCTCACTTGCATTCTTAATTGCAGCTTTATTTCCACTTCGAGTTTCTCCAGCGTCCACTCACAGATGAATTAAACACACTGATCACATCAGCTTTTTCTTCACCACGAGGCAGATTTTCTAGACCTTCCTGCATTCTTTTGAAAACCCTGTTTAGCGGCTGTTTTTAACGATGGGATGTTGCCACCTCCAGAGGCTCTGAGGATGTGACAACCATTCCTGGAGCTCCCGAGGTGTTTATAGCAGGGTAACAGCTCCCTAATCACCTCCCCGCTGCTCTTATGAGGAGCCTGCCCCAGCATTTGTTTTCTCCCAGCCTGGTAAATATTTCACGGCATTCCTAGATTTATTAAAAATATCATCATCCCACGAGAGCAGCCCCCTTCCAGACCCTTGGTTTGGGGTTATTGGAGCTGTTTAACTTTGAAGTTTGTAAGCAGTCAGTTAAATTTTTGTTTTTCCTGGTTGCAGTTTAACACCCTCCTCCTCTCGGGGGTGGAGCAGACACTTGTGTGTTATCTCAGCTTGCTGGGAAAGCGTCTCCCACTATCTTTCCCGATATTAACAAAACAGTTAGTGAATTCCTTGGAGCTGTGCTAATCCCGATAGACTGAGGGAGACAACCTGATCCTTTCAATCCTGTGGCATCTTCAGCCTGTGCAACTGCTCCTGGTGTATTTCAGCAATTCCAGGTCTTTGTTCTTACCCTCGTGACTATTCCATCTCCATTTATTTTGTAGTCTGTTGAGTGCATTCCCATCATGGATTTTATTTTCAGTCCACACTATCCTTCCCATGCCCATAAGGTGTTACCAGTACCCAGGCTGGGAGCCAGCAGTCAGCTGAGATTGTTCCTCATGAGGCAGGGATCCAACAACTTTAATTTCACACTTGATTTTGGGAAGAGTTTTTCAGGATTTCAAGCCCTTCTTAGCCACCAAAATGACATTAAATTTGGATTTTAAGACTAATCGGTGGTCACTTCAACATTTGATTGTTGAAATTCAGACAATTTTACTGCTCATTGACTAAAGGAAACATTTCAAACCTACCCAAAGCTTCCCTTTGGTGGAGACCCCAATACTCCTGCTTATGTGAGCTTGTCCAGCCCCAAGTCCCTGCAGAGTGACCCCCCCCAATACACCTGATGTCCTGTGAGGGGCCTGACACCCCCAGGTCATCTGAGCAGGGTTACCCCAAAACTTCATCATTCAGTGCTCACTGACTGCCCTGGCTTGTCACTCTTGTCCCAGGTCTCCTCTCAGGCCCAGCCGGTCCTGCAGACCTTGCTGACTTGCTCCTCAGGGCAGAAGGGAGAACCCTGTGGGGCCATGACCTTGGGGTAAGTGTCACCAGGGGTCCCCTACCTGAGCTCTGCCAGGGGACACAGAGGGCACACAGAGGGCACCAGGAACATTGCTGGGGACAGGAAAGGGATTTCTCATGACCAGAGGATTGTGGGGAGACAGATAAAAATAATACTAAGAGCAATCTTACCCTTCATATATTACAGCTCTGTTAATTGTCCAAGAGTGGGAGCAGCCTTGCCCTCCCAGCTATGGGTGAGTTAAAGAGACAAAGAGTGAGTTAGGTGGAGGGGAGTTAGTTGGAGTCTGCTGGCCCTGCTGTGAGGAGGAGGAGGAGACAGGAGGTCGTGCAAGGGACAGAAAAGGTGAGGTGACCATGCCAGGGACAGAAGGATTGAGCCAGAACTGGAGAAGGAAGGGACAGAAAGAGCCTGAGCTCTGTGGAGCTGCGTTTGGGAGATTAAGGCATGAAAGGCTTGTAGATAACAAGGTCCTGATATTTGAGCCCTCTAAGGTTTTAAAGAAATGCTGAGTGTGGTGTCTGTCTTGACTTCCACAGAGGGCAGAGCAAATCTTGTCTCAGTCCAGCAAACCTCTGCCACTGAGTCCATCCTGATGGGAGGCAGTCACAGTGCCAGAGTGCACAAAAGAGCTGCACACAGGCTTGACCTGAGCTGCCTCTGCCAAGGACAGCAGGAGCAGAGGCATTCCCTGGCCAGGACACACCCTGATATGAAAAATGCTATGAATGGAGAAGATACAGATGAACACCCAGCTTCCTCCTGGCATCCCCTCACAGCACTGGGTTCTGCCCTCTCCTTGGGTCAAAATTAATGACCTTAGGCTGTGGGATTCTGTGGGTTTCTTATCTTATTTTCTGTTGTTGGAGCCGGGATTAATGCTGGAGATGCAGTTCATGTTCGGACTCAGATGTTTATTAATTCTTCTCCATAGCTCAGTCTCACAAGTTGTGAGTTCTAGCTAACGAAGTGAAAAATGGCTCTAACACTTTCCAAGGTCTCTTAAGCACAAATTGTCCAATTATGAGATGACACCTAGATTTTTTTTACTTTAAACCCAATAACCAAACACCCATGGCCTGCAATGTTGATTTTTTTACCCAATTACAAAACGCTACCCAGACTCATGAAGAAGAAAGTGAAGAAGGACTCGGCCTATGCCCTAAAACCTCCATCTCGCTTTATATATATATATATATATATTACTATATTCTAAACCCTTAAACTCTAAGTTTTCCACCCTGTGATATCACACACTTCAATTCAAACTCCACACCCACAATCCCAGTGCTGTCACTCAATTTTGGGAGTCTTTTCCACGGCCTCAGGTCAGTGCAGTGTTTGCTTGGGGGTCAGTGCCTGTCAGCACAGAAAGCCTAAAATCCTCAGCTTCCAGGGCTCCAACAGGATTCCTACCATGGGCCAGGACTGCAGCCACACTGATCTGCTTGATGCACCCTTCCTTGCCTGGATGTGTCTCCTGTGTCCACCTTTCCTGCTTGGATCAATCTCCCAGCAGGATGTATCAGCTTTCTGCAAGTGGTTCAGCTTCTATTTCTCTGCAGCCTGCAAGGAGGAGTGAGCTCTCCCTGTCTGGGGCAGGTGGGCAGAGAGGAATCATTCCAGGGCAGGCCTGGGAACACCCTGGTGTGGGCAGAGAGCAGCCTGGACTTGTGGGTCCAGAGGATCCCTTGCTGGGGGCTGGCACACAGGGAAAGGCTCTCGAAGTCTTTGGCCTCCCTTACAAGGTTAATTTTGCAAAGGGAAACGTTTGCCCTGCGCTTTAGCCAATGCATTTGTGAACAAGGAAGAGAAAGGAGTGAAAAACACTGAATATATCCAGTACTCACTGCTGATACACACCCACACGGGCAAGGTGACACCTCCTCACAAACACAGATAAGCTGCACTCAATGCCCCAGACATATTTTGCCACTGTTTGCCCTGGGATTAGTGACTGGATTGACCTTTCCTGCAGAGCAGTGCAGGGACAGGGCTGTCACTACTGCTGGGACTGGGAGAAATCCCCCTGTGAGGGGCAGTTCTGGGATTTGAGCATCCTGCAGAGTCTGTGGCACAGAGAAAAGACAACTTTATTTCTCTGTGCCAGTATGCAAATATCCCTTCCCTTCCTCTTTCTTTTTTCCTTCTTCTTTCCTTCTTTTTTCTTTCTTTTCCCTTTTTTCCTTATTTTTCCTTCTTTTTTCTTTCTTTTTTCTTCTTTTTCTTTCTTCTTTTTCTTTCTTCTTT
>VZDJ01000274.1:2099764-2305274 GCA_008694505.1 Cyanoderma ruficeps | reverse complement strand
ATGTGTCTGGCCAGCAAACTGCACAGAACACCAGCCTGGTGGCCCATAAGATGCAGGTGCCTGAGGTGACCCCAGCTGCTGGCCACTTGTGGGGACAGGTGACCCCAGCTCCTGGCCCAGCAGCCCTTTGCAGGAGCCTGAGCTGGCTCACAAAACTTCAACACAAATATCCCAAATTAAATACCAGGCAGATTTAGGATCCCTAAAATGTAATGAAAGGCACTGGAAATGCCCCATTTAGACTAAAATATCTCAGAGCTTTAAACTCTAAACTTTAAACAACTCTAAACTTTAAACTGTTGTAGCTGTTCCTATGGCTGCTGTGATGGGTTTTGCATCCTTCACATCCATTTGGACTCCAAATTGTCCCTCAGAGCAGCTGGGCCTTGCCCCTCGGGTCCTCAGCTGTACATCAAGTGTGGACACTTCTCCAGATTCTGAAACCTGAACCCAGAGCTCTGAGCTTGGGCCCGTGGGAGGTCTCCTTTGGCCTCGCAATCCATGATTGTGTGGAGATAAGAGAAAGCCATGCTCATCCTGCAAGCATCTCCACTGATGTCAGGTATGAAGGGAGATGTCCCCAGCCATGGCAGAGCCTTTCCCGTGTCCCCAGCAGTGACTCACAGCAGTGCAGACACGGTGCTGTGGGCACAGTGTGACATATGAAGTCATTTTGATCCCCTGACTCACACTGAGGGTGCAAGGCCACGGGTCAGAGTTGATGATTTTGTGTTTCTCCCTGTGATTTCATCACTTCAGACATTCTGTGTTTATTTTAAGTTCTGGTTCCTGATTTTTAAAATTTTTTTTCCAAGTATTGTATCACTTAAAATCAGAGCCTGACTTCCTAAGAAACTCTGAAGTAACACCCTCCTGACGTGGAGGCCCTCCCAAGTGAAGCAATGTCACCCCTCCCAGGGGTGACACTCCCACCCTGGCTGTGTCACCACGCCGTGGGCGTGGGCTTTTCCTCGATGCAGCCAAAGCCTGGAGGTGCTTTCTTCACTGACTGATGGCAGCAGGGACAGGCCTGGGAAAACACAGGGGAAATTCACCCTCCATTCCATGGTTTTGCCACTGGGTTTCTAATTTGGGACCTCTGAAGCTGCAACGGCCACTGCTGGTCCTGAAGAGCCCCATGACCTGCTCCAGGTGTGATTCCTGGTGGGGGGGTTTGGGATCACAGCTGGCTCTGCACCTCCAGAGTCGAGGCTGCTGCCTCTCTAGATTTCCTCAGTAAAGACAGCTGTGTTTGCCAGGGTTTGGGTGGGCAGTGATGAGAAGGTTTCTTGGAACCCTGGAGGCTGAAAATTTCAAGCTTTCTGTGCTAAAAGACACTGACCCTCAGGCAGGCACTGCATTTGACCTGAGGCCATGGAACAGACTTCCAAAATTAAGTGATGGCACTGGGGTTGTGGGTGTGTAGTTTGAATAGAATTGTGTGATCTCACAGGGTGAAAAACTTAGATTTAAGATTTTAATATATAGTAGTATATGTGAAGCAATATGAAGGATCTTGGGCATTGTCTCAAGTCCTTCTTCTTCACCTTCTTCTTGGTTTTGGGTGTTTTTTTCTAATTGGGTGAAAAAGGTCTGCATTGCGGGCCTTGGGTGGGCAATTATTGGGTCAGAAATATAAACAATATAGGTGTCATCTCATTATTGGGTAATTAATGCTTAAATAATCTTGGAAAGAGTTAGAACCATCTCCATTTAACCTCATTTCTCTAACTTGCTAGAAACGGCTCATGAGGCTGTAAATAGATAAGAAATAATAAACACCAAGTCCAAACACAAAACTGTGACTCCTGTGTATTAATCCCGGCTCTAACACGAAGAAAAGAAGATGTGGAACCAACAAAGGTCCTTTGTCACATGAGGGGGCCATGGTGAAAAAGGGAGATTTCACAGGAGCTGCCTGGAGAGGGGCAGATCCCTGACTCCCTGTGCATCCCTCGGCTTGGGGCCACAGCTCTCCACCAAAGCCTTTTGGTGAGGTGAAGATAATCAGAGTTTTATGAATTCATTGTCTTGGCCACGGTATAAAACACGAAAAAAATAATGTTGATTTGACTGAATACACAGCCAAGAAGCCAAAAATAAAGCAAAAGGAGAATTTAACTTAAACTCAACAAGTCCTTGTATTCTCTTGAGTTATCACATGATTTCTCAGTTTGAACAGACTGATGAATCCATAGATATGTGCAGCCATATGTTTGGTGTGTTCCATCTTTTCCAGCAGCTGAAAGCCCATAGTCCACAAACCCTTGGAGCCCTTGAGGTGGTGCCCAGAGGGGCAGGTGGAGCTCAGCTGGGAGGTCAGACAGGGACACAAACCAGGAGTGAGCAGTGACCTCCTTCAGCAAGAACTCACAGAAGGAAGTGAGGGAGGGACCAGCCCAGGGTTTGTGCTGGGTTATCAGTGTTAAAAAAACACCACTATGCTATTTCAGGAGTTGGACTTGATCCTTTTGGGCTCCTTCCAACTCAGCATATTCTATGATTCTATGAAATATTTCTCGATTTGGAATCACTGTCGACTGCTTGACACAAACCTGAGAGTCTCAGGGGTGAATGAAAAGAAATGGTTTATTTGACCCCTTGAAAAATCATTGATTTATTTTTCTGTTTAGCTTTGAAGGAAAAGGAAAGCTCAAATGTGTTCAAACGAGAAGCTGCCTTAGCTGGAAGAACTAAGTCAGCATCCTCTTAATTGTCATATTTCATTCTCACAAGGTTTTTACTTTTCTTTTTCCTTTTTCCTTTTCTCACAAGGCTTTTCTTCCTCAGGGAAAAAAAAAGAATGGGGCAAACTTTTATTTATTTTTTTTTTCCTCTCACAAAGGACCTGCAAAACTCTTCAGAGCAGGAAATTTGATCCTGGGAAAGGCTGGCACCTGGTGGGAAACAGCCCCAGCATCCCACCAGCAGTGATGGTGCCACCACAATTTGTCTCCTCCAGTATTTATTTACTTCCCACAGCGCCGAAGTTGTGAAGAATTTCAGACAGCAAACCAACCCTAAACTCTGCCATAAAGGACATCAGAGAAATGCTGCTTGAACTTTCTATTAAACTGCTGGGTTGAGTTGCTGGTGGTGGAGGCTGTGTCAGACCCAGCCCCCGTCAAGGCCTTGGGCTGTTCCTGCCCTGTTCCACTGCTCTGCCAAGTGTGCAAACATGGAGCATCTGTTTCTTCCACTATTTTTTTTTTTTAATCTGGACCATTAATCTCTCTTTGATCGGGAACTTTCAAATCCCACTGCCAAATTATATAGCCATTAATTCAGAGCTCTTTTTCTAGTTCACTGCTTTTTCTTTTCCTCAGAAAGAACCACCCTTATCCCAGTGAATGGAGCTGTGGATGGTGTGGGTGAGCTGCTGCCTCTGATCTTTTATTAGATTTACACGCTGATCTTTTATTGATTTCTCTCTAATCTTTGATTGGATTTATTTTTCACATTTAGAGAGCGAAGCCAAAGACTTCTCAGGAACACATATCCTGAGCAGCTTCCACAGCCCCGTGGTGGCTCAGGAGCTGCACCTTTGAAGCCGGGTGGGTGCAAATTGTCCTCAGCTCATGCTGTGCTCACACATGGGATTTGGGGGTTTTATTTGGAGTTATTATTGCATCACGAGTCAGTTGGGAAGACATGAAGAAGGTTTCAGAGGAATAAGTCTTTTGGGCTGAATTCTTTGGCAGTAAAATGAATTTTGATAACCAGCAAAATACGTAATAATTTACACCAGGGTTGTTTACGTTAGATATTAGGAAATTGTTTTTTTTCACAGAAAGGTTGTCCAGCCCAGGGCAGTGGTGGAACCACCATCCCTGGAAGTGCTCAAAAAGTGAGTGGAGAGTCCCACATGCCCAGAGCAAAGTTTCACCTCTGTCCTCTTGGCTGGACACCCGAGTCCTGTGTGTGTGCAAATAAATGTGTCCATGGGGGCTCACAAAGAGGCTCAGAATGGCCAAGGGTGGGCAAGGACAGGCTCCTGAGAAAAACTGTCATTTTAAGAGATAAAACACCCAGATGACACCTCTGAGAGCATTTACTGCTTCCTTTAGTGTTTGATGGTTTCCTTATTTCATGGCTCTTCCTTGCCCGGGTAATTCCTACCGTGAAATTGTCCCCATTCCCCAGAGTCCTGTCCTGAAAAAACAAGCTAAGGCACAGATTTTGAAGGCAAGGGAAGAAAAATGATCAGCGTTGGGAGAAAATGAAACAGAACTCAAAGATTTGGTGGAGATTTTTCAGTTTGAATTTTGAACTGATCCATCCAAAAGAGAATTTGATGCCTTTGTGGGGCTGCTGACATGGCTGTTCTGAGGTTGCAGAATGCAGCCTTCTGAAGATACAATTTGTTTTTCAGGGAAGAATCAATCCAGAAAACATGAAATTTGTCAAGTTGCATTGTTAGAGTGAGAGGAGCCACTTGTGGAGGTAGAAGTGCTGCCAGGCTGGGAGCAGAGGCACCGTGGCTGCCTGTCCCCCACTCCGATACACAACTTTCAGCACATTAGGTGAATTGTCAATAAAGGAAAAAAAAACCACCCTTGGAAATAGAGTGAATCCCTTTAATGAATAAAAACCTTGTGCAGGAGAAAGTGAAATGTTGTTTAATGAGCCTGAGGCCCATTAAAGGAAGAAATCTGCTATTTACCTCTCTCTGTACTGTGAAATCTCTCTTAAACAAACACCTGCTATAGGAATAAAGTGGTTAAGTATTAAATTGGCTGCACATTATACCCAGACTATTATCAGTTATCTAAGGAAAACATTGCTGCCTTTTCAGAGCTTTTTGCTGGAGACTGTGGCAGACAAGAACTTTATTGTTGGTTCTGTATCACCAGTTATACCCTGAGGTGTTCATGTCCACCTTTCCTATCTGAAAAGCTGAGATTTCCACAACGTACCACAGGAAAAGGGCTCCTGCTGTGATTAACCCTGATGGTGAGACCACTCATCCCAGGGAATGAAGTTTTCCTGGAAAACCTCCAGAGGTCAGAGCTGGGTGTGTCTTAGGGGCAGGTGATGCAGTTTTATACCACAACGACACAGACTCTGAGATTCAGAAGGCTGGAAATGACTCCTTTATTTTTGGGATGTGTCTCCCTTTTATACTATTTCACACAGACCAATTGGATTGGTGACACAAAGACAAACCTCTTCACTCACATTGGTCAGAGCAGAGGGACAGCAAGAAGTCCCTCCTAGGAAAGGAATGAATAACAAAGTTACAGTTACAAAAACATTTGTCTTGTTTACAGAAAATTCCCTGGGAAAAGAATTTCAGGAAACCAAAACACCTCAGGCACGGAACCAGGGCTACAGGCAGGTTTGCTGAACTTTAGTAGGTTGGGATGTGCTCTGACACAGGCTTGTGGGCTCTCAGGAGCCTCCCCAGTTCAATGTAAAAAAAGTCAATAATTGGTGTAAAAGGCAGAGGGATTTCCTGTTCCCATGCCAGGGATGGCAGAGGAAAAACAGAGGGGAGGGTGGAAATGTAGGAAAAGATCAAATCTCTGCCCTTGATGGTGTCTGATCCCAGTCTGATGGGCAGAGAGGGGCTGCCTGGGCGCTGCACAGCTCTGATTGTTATGAAATCAAAATTCACAGGGGTTGCTGGTGGATTATCATATTATAGCCAGAAAGGGGCAAGTTCATTTCTACAGTGACGTGGATGTGTTTGAAAGGTTCAGAGAAAAACCAGCAATCCCGTCTGGGAGTCAGAAGAGAAGATGAAAAGCGTTAATATTTTTAGCACGGCAGTCTCTGCTTCAGCAAGGTCACGACACCAGCCCATTATCATTTGAAAAGTGCACTCATGAAAGGGGAAGAAGAACTGGTTTGGAGCAAGTAGGTGCAATCGGATGAAAGGCACAAAGCTGCAAGAGCAGCCACTTCCAGGCACTCACTGAGAACTTCAACACCCAATTTCCTTCCCACCCCTGCCACCGCCTGGCTTTTTTTCATCTGCAGTTTCTATTATTCAGATGGGTGGAAATTACCCCAATAAATATTGATGGGCTTTGTATGGGAATGGCTAGGCTGAGTTTGGAGGGGGCACTGGGCAGGCACATGGGAACTGCTCAGGAATCAGGGACTGGGTGCTCTGATTGCAGGAATCACAGCCCAAGGTGCTGTGCAGACAGGGTAGTGTCACAACGGGACACGAAATAAAGATGTTTGACCCCAGTCAGGAGGCAGTGGAAATCAGAAGGTTTATTTACAATTCATTCAGCCCTTTTATAACATTCTGTGCTAAAAAGGCACATTATTAGTCCATAGGGCTGACACCTCTCCCATTGGCTGAGGAGCAGAAATAGCAAACAACACCTGTTGTTATGGGAAAGGAATATTGTTCACACAAGGTTGTTTTGGGAAAAAGAAAAACTGTTGACAAGTTTTCCTTGGGAAGAGCTCAGCAATTCTCAGGCTCAGAAGATATTGAGCCCACAGGGTAGGAGCAGGGCTGGGGGTCTCCAGTCCATGCAGGGTGGGTGAGGTGATGAGGGAACCCTCCCTGGGCCTTCCCAGCTGTGGCTGGGACAGCGCTGTTTGGAAATCAGGCGCGGCTTCTGTTTTTCCCTGGAGAAACCAGAACATCAGAGAGGATCTGCACTGGAATCGTTGGCTCCTCCAGGATCCATTTTTCCAGGTGCTGCAACACCCTGACAGGGGGAGTTGTGCTGGAGCAGGGGCTTTGCATGTTCAGAGGAGACAGGGACCAGAATTCCATATCCAGTGACCTCGAGCCCCTCCCCTTGGGAAATGGGAGAGTTCCTGTCCACGACCCCAGAGAACATCTCCAAAATGATACTTGCTAATTCCATCAGTCTCCAAAAACCCTTTCAAATGAAATGGCCAGAAATAAAGACGCTTTAGCACTTGAAAGTGTTCAGGATGTTAATTAATTCCGATGATTGGTATGTTTTTAATTATTCCCTGACACTGTATTATTTTTCAAGCAGAAAAGGAACTTCTTGCAGTGTCACTGCCTCTGCTACTTTAAGCAGAGAAATGGTGTTTAATTAAACTGAGACCAACAAAGCTCTATTGTGTGACACTTGCAAAGCAGCCTGTGAAATAGGAAATGTCAAAGATTAAAAGGACCCCTTTTAGAGCCAGCTAAGGGGAGAGGTGCCACTGTTTATAAAATCAGAGCCAGGAAAAATATAATAATTAGAAAAAAACAGGTCATACGGAAAAACAATATCCAACTTGACAATTTTTCATGCAGATATGATTTGAAGTTCATTACTCATTGTATTCCTGCACAGAAGGCTTTTTGTTATTCTTTGTGCTAAGACATTTTTTTAATTTAAATGGAGATGGAGATGTGTTCAAAGGAAATTTTTAAACAAATGAACCCAGATGCATTTCATGTTGTTTTTGATATAAAGGTTGAATGAAGCTGCAGGGAAGAAAAACTGCATCTAATTAATTTATAATTTTTTTTTCACAAACAGATCTGTTTCTGACCACTTTCTTTAGTATTCATGTGTGGTTGGTGAGCAGAGAGTACATGAGGTTATTTCCTCATTTGAAACCAAGTTTAATTACTTTCGAAAAAACCTCACAGTTGAAATTCAGCTCTAAAACATAAATACGTGTATTAATGTAGAAGGAGATGATGGGAGATTTTTCCCTGGCTGGATTTCCTCACATGGAGACAAATGATATTGTAATCCGAGATGCTCATTCAGACATAAGACACATATCATTAAAATGCACTTTAATCCTCTTCTTTGGTGCTCAGAGCTATTTTCCACCCCAAAAGGTTGCAGTGCAAAATATACAAAGAGACAGTTCCCTCCTCCCTCCCGCTGCCCGTGGCCGGGTGCAGGGAGATGAGGCAGAGCATCACTCCAGAGCCAGCCCTGCCACATGGGTGAGGTGATGTTGGAACCCTGGAAACTGAGAGTTTTGGGCTTTCTGGACTGTCACTGACTCTCAAAAAAACCACTGCATTTAACCTGAGGCAGTGGAGAAGAAAAAAAAAAATTTGAATATGTTGTGTGATATCACAGGGTGAAAAATTAAGATTTTAGTGTATAGTAATATATATGGGGCAAGATGGAAACTTTAGGGTAGAAGTTAGTTGTTCTTTTCTCACCTTCTTCCTTCTTCTTCTTCATGGGTTTGGGTGGTTTTCTGTAACTGGTTAATAAAGTTTGCCATGTGGACTTCAAGTGGTCAGTTATTGGGTTTAAAGTGAAAATAATTCAGGTGGCATTTCACAGTTGGATGGGTTGTCCTTGGAAAGCCCTTGTAGAGATAGTGAGGTGCTCCATTCTGTTAACTGGAGGTACTGCAGAACTCACGGCCTGTGGGACTGTAAATAGATTGAAATTAATAAATATCTGAGTCCGAAAGCAAACTTCGTCTCTCGTGCTATTAATCCTGACCTTGGCAGAAAAACAGGCCAGAACTGAGACAAGGTCCAGCCAGCCAGACCTCTGTCACCCCCTGCCACCCCCACTTGCCCCCAACTCCTGCCCCAGCTGGGAGCTGGGGTGAAAATCCAGCACCAGGCTGACTGCAGCATCCTGGAATGTCACAACAGGACACGAAATAAAGATGTTTGACTCCAGTCAGAGGCAGCAGAAATCAGAAGGTTTATTTACAATTCATTCAGCCCTTTTATAACACGCTGTGCTAAAAGACACGTTATTGGTCCATGGGGCTGACACCTCTCCACTGGCTCAGTGACAGAAACAGCAACAAGCAACAACACCTGTTGTTATGGGAAAGGAATATTGTTCACACAAGGTTGTTTTGGGAAAAACTGTTGCCAAGTTTTCCTTGGGAAGAGCTCAGCAATTCTCAGGCTCAGAAAATATCGGGTCCACACTGAGAGGAGGCATTGCACAGCCTGCCTTGCACTGACCTGAGTGTGCAGGAGCATCCAGGCTGGATCTTGGACTCTTCCCTTGCTGGGGAGCAGCTGGAGCAGCTGCCCTGCTCTTTTCTCTCCCTCAGCCCTTGTGTTTGGCACCCTTAGACAGCACCACCCTCCTCAGGACACCGAGAGGATTAGAGGGCTGGGGCACCACTGCTGGGAGGAAATGCTGAGTGAATTGTTCAGCCTGGAGAAGAGAGGGCACCAGGGAGACCTTTTTGTGGCCTTCCAGGACCTGAAGGGACTCTGAGAGAGCTGGAGATCGCTTTGGACAAAGGTCTAGAGGGACAGGACGAGGGGTAATGGCTGCCCACTGCCACAGGGCAGGGTTAGATGGGATATTAGGAATGAATTCTTCCCTGTGAGGGTGGGGAGGCCCTGGCACAGGGTGCCCAGAGAAGCTGTGGCTGCCCCTGGATACCTGGAAATGTCCCAGGCCAGGCTGGATGGGGCTTGGAGCAACCTGGGATAGTGGAAGGTGTCCCTGCCCATGGCAAGGGGGTTGTATCTTATTTATTTTTAAGGCCCCTTCCAACCCAAAGCGTTTTGTGACCCTCGTGCTGATAGATTTTGGTCCTAGGGCTGACCAGTGCTCAGTGGCCGAGCTTTGGGCAGGCCATATTTGCCTTAAAGTGAGTCATTAACAGCCCCAGCAAGGAGAGAAACATCTGCACTGCTTTGTTCCAGGAGTTGCTTGGACTGAATTAGCTCGCTCTATACTCTCTAACATTCCACTGAGCTCAGCTGTCCTGAAGCAAAATGTAGGAAAATAATCCACATGTTGGGATTCCTGGTTGCTGAAATCTGTCCTCCTTACTAGTGGGTGTCTTCCTTATTAGCTGGAGGTATGAGTGGACAGAGCAGATGTCTCTTTCCATTTGGAAGGTGTGAGGATTGACAAGGGTTTAATTAGAAACCCCAGACCTGGAAAACATTCCTGGGTGCTTGAATCCAGCCCTGAAAGAGCACCATGAAGTCCTTCCCTAGGCTGACTTGGATAACAAGCTGGAGGTGGAGGGCCTTCAACCAGTTGCTGATGCTATTGAATGTGAGGCCAGCAAATTGACAAATGTGGCAGAAACGATCATGAAAATGGGAAACAAGAGCCCTGTGGCCTGGCAGCAAATGTGAAATCGCTGCAACAGTGCATGGCACTGATCTCCACTCAGCCTTGAGTGATGATGATCCCCTTGTATGTCTAAGCAATTAGTTGATTGAGTAATTGATTTGTCCATTCACTCCAAGCAGAGAGTATATTTTAGCCCACAACTCTCATTTTAGCCCATAACTCTCATTTTAAAATTATTCTTACAGCATCTAATGGCAGAAAATGAGCTGCTATTTCCTCTCTGGTAGGAATCAGGTGCCAACCCCCCCCAGTCCTCACTTGTACCATTGAGCAGCAGCCCACGGCACACACCTCGAACAGAGCCAGGCTGCCCTGCCAGGGTGACACCCACCTGTCTGAGAAGCAGACAGGGCCTGAGTGTTGTCCTTGGTGTGCAGCAGGAAAAGGATTTGTTTTGTCTCCCTGCTCTGTGCAGAGCTGAGTGACACTGACTGTGAGGCTCAAAATCTGAAATACATGAAAGCTCAAACCCAAGGTATCGTTGGGACTGGACCATTGCAAGAAAGGCTCGGGTTAGGAAAACATAGAGCTGGTGGCCCTTCCTTCTCCTTGGCCATGTCCTTGCCCAGATCCCAAACCTTCAGTGCCCTGCATCCCATCAGCATCCTCCCCCTGTCCTGCACTTTTTGGAAGGTGTGTTAGAGCCACCCAGCTGGGTTAGCATGGAAAGAAAACAACCAGAAAAAAACATGTTCCTCACTAGGGCAGGCTGGGGCTTTGAAACACTTCAGTGGGGCTCCTACACCTCCAAGAATGGAGATTGAAAGGGCTCTTCCCTCCTTGCCAGGGGCTGTTCTCTTGCTGCCTCTTAAAGCAAAGTCATTTGGTCATGCCAGCACTTCTGCATGGCAGGGCTCCATCAGGGCTTTATCCTGCTGCAGGGACAGCTGAACATTTCCCATCGAAATAATTTTCAGCCAAATCTGATCTTCATCAACACAGAAAACTGTGTATATCTTGGGGGAGGGGTGAAATTTCCAAATCTCATCATGCAAATTAGCATTAAAAATTTTTTTAAAAAAGAAAAAAAAAAGGGGGAAAAAAAGAAATCTCACTTTTGGTTCTGATAAAAGCCCTGGGGAAAAAAAAAAATCTTGCAGAAAATCATCAGCAAAAAATATTTGCTGTGAGTCTGTAGAAATTGCTGCTGTGGATGTTGCCCTGAATGCAGCCAGCTCCGGGGGAAGGGGTGCACAGCCCAGGTGCTGCCAAGCCCTAATAGACACGTTTCCTTCATGTTCCCTTCGTTTGTTTGCTTGAGGCGCCCTGGGGCTGTCCTGGAGGCAGAGGATACACGGAGATAACACACAGATTCATTAGTGTCCCTGCTCATTAACTGAGACCTCTGTGTCACTGATGTGGCTCCTCCAATTTGTGTCAGTGGCTCAGGGGGTGAGTGAGGAGCAGACCTGCTGCCCACCCAGCCCGTGACACAAAGATGTCACTGAGTCCTCCAGAGCAGCTCCTGCCACCACTGCCCGTCCTGCCAGCCCTTCCAGGGGCTCAGGTCTCCTCTCTGACCCTGGCATGACGTGTGCCAGGGCTGGGCTGACCCATGGGGTAGTCCAGCTCTGGTCACATATGGGTTTTACCCACACTGCTGAGGGCCAGCCTGGCAGAAACGTGGCTAATATTAATTAGCAAGATGGGATGATCGAGTGTGCCTTGAAAAATCAAAAAGGTTTTAATAAAGAAGGAAAATAATACAAAAAACAAAGCTGAGCACAGCACAGAAACAAGTCTCCTACTTGCTACACCACCTCGAAAAGCGTGGAGTTCCTTTGTTCTCTCTCTTTAGTCCGTAACAGCCTAGGTGGGCTTTTTGGCCCTTGGCCCAATGAGATGAACAACAGACTTTGAGTTACACCCTCAGAGTCCAATCCACACTTCTGTGCTGGCCCCGAGCCGATTACAATGAGAAACCCACAGAACTTTCCAGCTAAACTCCCTAAAACTGAGACTCTTCCCCTGTTTGTAATCACCTGCTGGAGGTGTGGGCAATGCATCACCACAGTCAGATGCCAACGAAGGGGGTTTGGTGCTGGAGTGAGGAGGCTGAGCATTAAACTGGGGACAGGAGTCAGGGGCTCCCTGGGTTTAGGAAACACCAGATGTTATCTCTCTCTTGCCAGGCAAAGCCCTCAATCCGCTCTCCTCCAGAAGAAACCAATCCTCCTAATCAGAGGTGTCTGTTTGCAGGGATTAAACCAAGATCAGGCCGTCTGAGGACCTTACTCCCTTTCCTGAAGAGGTCCTGGTTATTTAAAGAGCTCTAATTTGCTGTCCTCATTAGCAGGGGCTGCGTGGTGCTGTGCAGAGCCCGTGCTGTGCTGCTGGGGCTGCTCTGTGTGTCCTTTCCTTGCCAGCCCAGGGCTGACCCCACTCGGGGCTCAACACCTCCTGTGCCTGTGGCGGGGAAGGGGCTCCTCTGTGCTGGCTCTTGGATCCCTTCCAGAACTTCAGGGACACTTTTAGCCTGAGGCAACCAGTGCACAGCCCTGCTGGGATGCAGGACAGGTCACCCCAAACACCTTTTCCCATTCAGCTCTTCTGTCACTGAGCTGTCACCCAAAGGACAAGGAAGGGCTGGCTCTGCCCGTGCTGCAGAGAGACTTTGAATCACTCCTGCATGATTCCAAAACTCCCTGCTGGGACTGGCTATCCATGGTTCAAATGTGTTCCTGGAGTGCTCCTGGGAAGTCCAGGCTTCCCTGGGGTGTGTTCTGCTGCCTTTTCCCTGGCACCAGCTCCCATCAGCCTTGTGTCACCCTGAGGAGCACTGAGGTGGTGAATTCCCAGAGCTAAACTGCCAGTTCCCCTGAGTCTCCCCTCTCCAGGCACACTCTTGGAGCTCCAGATGGAGATCACAGAATATCCTGAGCTGGAAGGGTCATTGAGGTCCAGCTCCTGCAAGGAGCAAGTAACTCCCTCATGCTGTGTCCTGTGCAGCAGCTCCTCTTCATCTCACTTTCCTCACGGCACAGTTTGTAAAACAGTGACTCAGCACTGACACCTTCAGCACTGGGCTGCAGGGGCGGGCTCGCCCTTCCCAGGGCTGGGAAATTCAGAGGCACCTCCCGTGTCCTGTTCATTGGGATGCTTTGGTCAGATTCCCTTTTTCCATCGGCGCTGTCCAGGGCACAGAGTACAGGAGTTCATGGGGAAGAGGGGTCCTGGCTCTTCTGCTGATGGGAACACTGGGGGTGCTGGATGTGGTTCTTGCTGTGCCCTCAGATGGAGGTGAGACCTGTGGGACTCTCCCTGTGGGACAGGGACACCCACAGCCCCACAGCCTTGGCAGGACAAGGGGGAAGGGCTTCAAACCTAAAGGAGGGAAATGTAGGGGACATATACAGAAGGAATTGTTCCCTGGGAGGGTGGGGAGGCCCTGGCACAGGGTGCCCAAAGAAGCTGTGGCTGTCCCATCCTTGGAAGTCTCCAAGGCCAGGTTGGACAGGGCTTGGAGCACCCTGGGCTGGTGGAATTGGTCCCTACACATGACAGGGGGATGGGATGGACTTTTAGGTCCCTTCCAGCCCAAATAATTCTGTGATTCCATGTTTCTCCAATTCTATGATTCTGTGATTCACCTCCTGCAGCTTGATCTGTGCTCCAGTGTGGTTAAAGATTAACCCTTTGAGGAGCATCACACCAGCAGCCCTTTCTTCAGCCAAAGGCTCTGCTGTCAGGAGAGGCTCCTCTGCAGGTCTCAGCAGGCTTTTCTGAAGGATGGCTGTCACCTCTCTGTGCTCATGGCACTTCACCTCATGGTCAATGGCAGCTGCTCCTCTGCTTTTATGGCAGGGACATCCCATTGCACTGCAACAGCCAGAGGAATTTCCTTGTCCCTCCAGGCCCCCCTCCCACTGACTCCTTGGACTGTTTGGGTCAGAGAGCGCTGGACATGTGTGTTCAGTGGACAGAAACAACCAGGGTGACTGGTCAGTGCTGGAAGTGGCCCTGCTCTGAGTGGGAGATGGACTGGAGGCTTCTTAGAGGTCCCTTTCCAACTATGAGAACCATGAAGTAGAAGGAAAGAAACACTGGTGAGAAGGACCATAGTGCACAGGTCCATTTTCTAGACCCAGGACAGTCTGAAATCCGTGCAGGACAAGGAATGGACACATTCAGCACACAGATATCTCCTCCCAGCTGAGAGATGTGATCAATGTGCCTTCACTTCCCTCAGACAGCACCTGGGACTGTGGCCTGTGAGGGCTGGAAAGGTTCAGAGCTGGTCTCACTCACCAGAGCAGGTGAGCAGAAATCGCTCCCGTGGCATCATTCCTGCAAGACTTTATTTCCCCCCCCCCGTGTGTAAATGATTAATGAAGGATATTGTGGGAAGCAGATGTGCAGTTGCCACAGTAACTCGGGTGAGTGGCGGGCAAGGCTCGTGCACATGGTGAGTGCTGAGGTGAGGAGCTCTGGGCATGCTGTAGTTGTTTCAGCCTTCATAAGATTCTGGTTAATTATTAACACCGTAAGTCCTCACCTGGGGGAATATTTATAAGGGAGGATAAGTTCATAATGAATCCCTTTCAATTTTTTGTCCCTATCGCCCTCCCTCCCTGGATACCATTATAACTTTATCTCCCTAAAATCTCCCCATTATCTCACTTTCCACTACAGTAACTTACTACCATCTTTAATATTTGAAAAAGATAATAACACAGAAGAAAATGTGAGCATGGGGATTGTTCACAGTCACTCACCTTCAGTGGCATTTCCTTGCTCTTTTACCTGCAGTTTTCTTCCAGTTTCCAGGACTTTCACAGCAGCTGTGTCCCAGGAGAGGGAATCTGGATTTTGCTTTTGACACCCTGAAGTGACTTTGTGTGTGTGCTGGGAGAGAGGCAGAGGGGTAGGATTCATTTGAAAGGATGAATAAAGAAAAAAGAAATAATAAAAAGAATTGCCCCTTGCCCCACTGCTCTGCTGCTACAAGCAAGAGGCAGGGCCTCCCTCTGCTTCCACCACTCCACACCTGTGAACAGGTGTTTACAAATGTTTCATCACAGCTCTTTCAGGTGAAGCCATTTTGTGTCTAAGAAAAAAATAACTAAACTTTGCAAGTTGGATAAACATACCCTAAGAAAACGTGGAATAATTTTAAATTAAGCAATGCTTAAGCTCGGTATGAATAATTTTGGCAAAAAAGAATCTTAAATTACATTAACTTGATAAAACTTACTTCTAATAAAACTTCAAATTAATAGGATATAGACCTAACATCATCTAAACTTTATAAAACTTAAACTTATGGAAACTTAAAAGTAATTAAGCTTAACAGGGCCCAACAAACCTTGTTTGCTTAAACAAAGCATGGGTCATGTCCCTCCTCTCTGTGGGCCCTGAAGCCCTGACTTATCACAGCCACCACTGGCCTTTCCCTGTGACTCCTCTCACCCCACACTGCCCCAGTGACCTGCTCCTCACTGAGCTCTCAGAGGCTGCTGAGCCCAGCTGGACAGAAGGGAAGGCTCTCTGTGCCTCCTCTTCCTCACCCAAGGCCCCCCAGCCTTGCCCACACCATCCCCACTGTTGGTTTCTGCCTGTGGAGTTTGGGTCCCCTCTGCAGGCACCTTCTGCTCCTCGTGTCCTCACAAATCCCACTGATGCCTCCAGTTGATGCTTTTATCTGCAGCAGATGCTTTTATCAGGAAGCAGCCCTCAGACTGGGCTCCCAAAGCCATGAAATGAAGGTTGAGAGGGAAGAGTGAAGGGCAGGTTGGGCTGGTCACAAGTGGAGGGATCTGGGAGTGCTGCCAGCAGCAGAGGGGCTGACAGCATGGCTGGGCTCTGCCTCGCACAGATGGCTCAGGAGCTCCAGCCTCCTGGTTTATCTGGCTTACAAACCCCAGGGCTGCCCACCTTTCTCCCCAGAACACCGATTCTGGCCTGCAGGACAGGCAGAAATGGGAGGGCAGTGTGTGAGGCCAAGGCTGGGGTGGAGGGAGGTTTGTGGGACTAAGGGCAGAAGTGGCTCACTCTACACCGTGCCTGCCCTGTTTGGAACACTGGGAAAGCTTCACTGTGTGATGAAATAAATAAAAAAAAGCCCTTCAAAAGGTGCTGCTCGCCCCAATCCCACCCAGGGCTGTGTGGAGGGAGTGTGTGCTCAACAGGTGAGTGTGTCCTGGACCCACCTGGGGACTCAGCCCTGCATTTGCTTTTTGCCCATGGACTTCCTGAGCTGGAAACAGCAGTGAGCTGTGCCATTCCACCATGGTGCTGGTCAACGAGCACCAGTCTGTCCAGGAGTGGAGTCCTGCTGTCCCCACACCTTCCCCTGAGGGCTGTGAGAACACTGGAGCCCCTCACAGCAAGTGCCACACACACGGTCTGTCATAGTTGGGACGGCCACTGCACTCAGAGCCCTTCATTAAAAACTTCAGAGAGCCTCAGGTATCAGCACCATGTTATGTAGAAATCTTTCATACATTTTCCATGTAGCAATCCTATGGGCAGCTCCACACAGCTCTGGCTCTTGGTCTCCTTCTGCTCTCTTCCTTCTGCAGTTCCAATTTGCTGCTCTCTGTCCCCAGCACGGCCACCTAACCCTGTCTGTCCCTCGGACAGTGGCTCACCTCATCTGTCCCTGACACAACCTCCTGTCCCTTCCTCCTCACAGCACAGCCTGCAGACTCCAACTGAACTCTACCAACTAACTCACTCTTTATCACACCGAGCTGTGAGGGCAAGGCTGTTCCCACTCTTCGGTGATTAACACAGCTGCAATATATCGGAGGCAGGAGTGCCTTTAGCACTATCTCTCTGTCTTCCCACAGTGGCCTGGCTCCTCCAGGTGACAGTGGCAATAAAGTGCCAGAGCCCCTCAGCAGCAGATGCAGGATATCTCCTTCTATGCCAAGCACAGTCCAGTCTCTGAATATCAGCTTGAACAAGGCTGACTTAAGCCCTGAACATCCCTGCTGTGTTTCTCTTTGCTGTCTGTTATCATGACAGGGGTATTCCTCATGTGTAGAAAAAAATTCCACTTCCTTTTTATGAACTTTCCCAAATTCTTGTTCTCAGGGATAAGCGAGATTTAAAAGGAGATGGGATTTTTAATGGCTTGCAGAAAACTGAAGAAGATCAGAAGTAAGAACAAAACTTCCCAGGATGGGACCTTTGTTAGTGAGACAATGCAAGATGTGCCTCTTTTGCGAGTGATGGTAAAAAATGTGGTGGGGAAAGTCACTTGGAAAAACACACACAAAGGGCACATCAGAGGAGAGATTTTAAACCCTTCAGCCCCTGTTCCTTAAACCCTTTTAAACCTATTTTAAACCCTTCAGCACTTCTGCAGGAAGGCATTGCCAAGCTGGGCTCAGCAGCAGCAGAGGGTGTGTGGCTTTTCTGCCAGGCAGGTGGATCAGGGGACATCAGGCTGAGGCACCTGCAGCAGGAAGAGCTGGGAACTCTGACTGGCCTTGGCTGCTCCAGCTGTATTTCCAGGCTCTGAGAAGGATGGATGGAGCCCAGGGATGCCTGATCCCAGCTCAGCAGGCTCCAACCTGTCTCTGTGTGTGTGACACCTGAGCAGCTTCCCCTGGAGGAAGGGCAGATTGCAGCCCAGGGGTGTGGAGGGCTCAGTGCTCACTGCCTGGAGTCACCACACAGCCCTGGCTGAGGGGGGCACAGGAGCAGCCCCCTCCCCACGCTCCAGCCCCAACAACATTTACATAAATAACAAAAAATGGCCCATCTCCAGCCAGCAGAGCAGAACCAGGAGCAGGCTGTCAAGATGTCTTTCCAAAAATCATTTTTGTGTCACGGAAAATGTGATTTCATCAGAAAAACCTTTTTCGGAAAAAGCCTCTTTCCTAGAGCTGTGCAAGACTGCTGGGGAACTTTGCACAAGGATTCTGTGCCTTAAACCTAGACAAAAAAATTGGCAATTTGATGATCCTGTCTTGTCTCTCACATAGTTTTTTGTTTTTCCAAAACTGTCCTGTTTTTTCTCACTAAAAAATGTGTCTCCGGGCTGTGTTGAAGGCAAAAAACAAGGAGCAGGGAAACTGAAGGCAGTAAAAAAAAAAATTAGCAAAAATAATATTTCAAATATATAATGTTTCCTGAGGAAGTAGCACATTCAATTTTCAATAACCATGTACTTACTTTAAACTACCTTTTTCTTTAAATGAGTAGAAGACAAAGTACAGATCTTTTCCTGGTTAAATAATTAAAATCTGATGAGAGACAGTGTTTGCCTTTTAAATGCCTCATTTCAAGCTGCTCTTCCAGAGGGAACAGAATGTGATTTTAAAACAAGGAAAACCAGGATTTTTCTTTAAAAAGCTCAAAGCAAAGGGAGTGCAGCTAAAAGGGGCTCTGAAATGCTCAGAGAGATTGGGGTGAACCCACAAAGCCTCCCTGCCCAGGGGTGGGCAGTGGGGGCATGTCCTGTTCCCTGGGCAGGGTCTGCCCCTGCTCTGCCCCTCCTGGAGGAGGGTTTTGGTCTGCACACCCTTCCAGCCCTCCCAGGAGGAGAGTGGGCTCTGCTGAGGGGCTGAAGCCTGTGAAGGGTTATCTCACCTTTCAGAGACACCCAGGAGTCCCCCTTGCTGGAATCCTACACGCTGTGGGGTGGGCTGAGCTCAGCTGGCCCCTTGGAGCCCCGTGAGTGTGGCCCTGATTTTTCAGCCTTCTGATTGTTTCTCATTCTACGGGAGTTTTCTCACGGATTGTAAGATAAACAAAGGGTGATGTTTTGTAAACAGCACATTCCTTTCCCGGGGGAAGGACAAATTGATGGACTTCTGAGTCGACCATTGGGGTCAGAGGGGTGTTCCTCTCGTCCCCCAATCCTTGACCAAATCCCAAAAACTATATAAGTTGAGATCCCCAAAATAAACTTCCCCCTTTTCCTTTTCATCTCACATCCTGACGGGTGAGTGTGGTTCTTTTCGTGTCCTCTTGTGACACCGTGAGCAGCCTGAGGGGCTTTGCTGCTGCTCCTCTGGATTCCAGATCGTGCCTCAGTGTCCCCCCTCTCATGGTGTGCTCCCAGACCAGAGCTGGGGTCCCCTCTTTGCCCACCCCACTGGCAGAGGGGACAGGGAGGAGCACGGGGAGGCAGCAGGTACAAAACACTGTGGAAGTGCCTCTTTGGGTCAAAGGAGCTGCAGAATCCAAGCCCAGGGAGGGTTGGGGATGGAGTGTGGAGAAATTCCACCTGGGATGGAAATCCTCTGCTTCTGCACTGCTGGCTCTGGAATCCCTGTCCCCTTGCTGGGTGGGGAAGGCACAGCAGGACACACAGCTCTGGGAAGAAATCCCTGGGGTGATGCCATCAGTTCCTGCAGTGGGAGGTTCATGTCTGGCCCATCCATGGACTGATCCATGGGATCCACAGGTGGGACAGGTCCTGCCAACAGCAGGTGCCATTCTTGGGGCTGGAAATACCTTCCTGTGCTGGTGCTCATTGCTTGGCTTTCAGACTGGCCACAGCTTTCTGTTTCTGCTGTCAACATCTGGCCTCGACTATCTGTGGGATTAAAAACAACACAACTTATCCCTCAAGTCTCAAATTGCCAAGTTTCAGTGTGCCTTGCGTCCTGCTTTCAGTGCTGGCTGGGAGCTGAGGGAAGGCACAGGAGGGATGGATCTGGCTGACTCTGAACTCCAAGCAAAGTCACCAAATATTTGCCAAGACAATCCTTCCAGTGGCTTAAGGGTTTTACGCCTGATTTATTCCATTAGGAGGAGGAATTAGAAAGTTACCACTGCGTGGGGAGATGGTTTTAGAGTGGCTGTGCCACATTTTGGCAGGAGGTCTTAGGCCTCTGAGCAATCTCTTGTACACCCTTTCTCACCAGACCTGCAGCTCTCTTCCCAGCTGCTGCTTTTAGGAAAACAGGCCAAATCCGTGCCCTTCCCTGTCAGAATACTGCAGCATCACAGGGATAACAACGTATCTGGGAATTAGAAGGGAGAAAGGAAGAAAAGGAAGAAGGAAGGAGTCAGGGAGTTATCAATATCCCCAGCCTGGCTGGAGAAAAGGCACAAGAATGCCACGAATCTGCCCCTGTCCCCTTTTCCTGGTGCGTCAGGGCTGGAATTTGAGGCACGAAGTGCATTAGCCCTGCAGATACTGGAATGAAAACAGGAAATGTGGAGAGGCTGCAGGCGCTCAGCTCGCTGGAGATAACCTCTGCAAAGCTCTGTGAGAGAAGGAAAAGAGTCATTTGTGCAGCAAACTGGGCTCTTCTGAGGGGGTTTCTGCCTGTGGTGTGTGTCAGCTCAGCAGCTCAGCCAGGTCCCAGGGGTGCTGACACCCGAGGGCTGGGTGTCCTCCAGGCTGGTCAGATTGAGAATACCACAGCTCCTTTAGGTCACAGGCACGTGTGAAACGGGCAGAAAGCTCTTCCATGTCACCCAGACAAGGAGCTAGGAGATATTCTCCTCCTGGGGAGCAGGGAATTGATCCTGGAGCTCTTAGCACATACTCAAGGCTGGGCTCTCCCATTCCTTCTCTGGATGATGTTTCCATCTCCACTGGTGCCAGTTCTGGTCATGGTCTGGTCATGGGCAGTCAAAGGTGCTCATTTGGGAAAGAAGCAGCAGAGGGAGGATGGACAGGGCTTACAGCAATAACTCAGCTCCCACCAGACACTGGTAGAAAAAACTTCATAAACTTCCCAGGTGGAATTGAACATCAGTCAATTCTTCTCCTGTATCTCCAAGAGGAAAATGTCCCTCTTCACAGCACCAAAGACAGGATAGTGACAAAGCCAGTGCAGCCCAGAGAATATCCCTGTGCCCACACCCAGTGGTGACAAGGGCTGGTTTGAGCCAGGACCACACAGCCCTGCTCCCATCTGTGCTCTGGAGCTGAGGCTGTGGGTTCAAAAAGTACAAATACACATGGGATGGAGACTCCTGAAGTTCCAGGTGTGCTCTGACATGTGGATTTCAAAATGTAACTGCTGGGAGACGTCACAAGCTGCACCTGATCCCATGTCCCGTGAAAAGGAGGGTGGATTTAACAGCCTCGGGGATGGCTCAGCAGCCTGGCAGGGTGACAGTGACACGAATCACTGACTCCCCCAGTTCCACCTGCAGGGGTGGCCTCTGCTTGTGGGGGTTTCTGGGCCGAGGCACCTGCAGCACCCAGAGCCACACACAGCCCTGGCAGGCTGGGCAGGCTGAGCTGCCTGAACTTTCCATTCCTGCAGAGATCATGGGTTCACACAGCGAGGCACCTGCCACCTGCACCAGAGCTTGGGGTGGGCTGGGTGAGCTGCTCCTGAGCAAGGACAGCTGAGCAGGAGCTTCCCAGGGCTCAGCAGGAACCAAAAGTGAGTTATGCAGGTAAAAGGTGTGAACCCAAGGCACTGTGTCATGAAGAGGATGTTGTCGTGTCTGTCCTGACAGCTCCATGTCACGGCCAGTCCCCTCCCAGCCTTTCTCCTGCCCCAGCAGGAGCTGTGATGTGTTCACTGTGCTCATTCCTCTGCTCCCAGCCTGTGCACTCTGCTCCACAAACACAGCAATGGCTCCTGGCAGGCAGAGGGGGACCCTGCAAACACCGAGGCCAAGTGGCAGGAATTGAGAAACTGAGACATCTGCCCAAGAGAACATGGAGGAAAAGGCAAAACACGGGGATCCAGAGCCAAAACTCAAGTGGGTGTTTCAAGCATTCCTTGGATTGCTCAAGCTCTACCACAGCTTCCTATTGCACGGAGCAGTGGGTGCTGAGGCCCTTTGTTGCTTTCTCAACAAGGAAATTGTAGGAAGATAAACTCACCAGCATGCTGGGATCTCCAGGAATGTCAAGCAGTTATTGACATCTGATTCAGGGTTCATTCATCTGGGTGAAAAGAGATGATAAAGGGCCACATGTTTGCAATTGCTTCGTGGCACTGAGGGTTTCTGAGTCATGAGCTGCCAGGTGTGCCAGAGGGACCTGTCCCTGCACAGGCTCTGTGCTTCCCACTGCCAGGGACAAATGGGGAAGGAAAGCCTCATGATGTTAATGGAACCTTGTGATGGTTAATGAAACCAAGGCTGAGCTGTGCAGATCTCCTGTGTCCCATCTCCTGCACAGGCTGAGGTCTGGCCAGAGTGTGTCCTCTACTCCACATTGTTCTTCATGGAGAGATTTATGACATGACACCCTACCCAAGATTAGGGCTACCAGCTTCTAGGCTGGTCATTAATTCATTAATTAATCTTCATACAGCAATTGCACAAATTCATAATTATGAACAATAATGAACAATGCAGTCCACAAGATCCTGGGCTGATGACTGGTTATGTAACTGTGGTATTGCTCTCCATGATTTTTCCATTCTTTTCCCATAGAGTCTTCTCAAAGAGGCCTCAGGTGCTGTTTTTGAAGCACAGGTGAATAGGACACTAATGCTAGGGACCATTTCAGGATGTGAGACCCATCAAATGTAGAGTAATTGCTACTTGGGTAAGAAAAGAATATTTTCGGGACATCTGGAGCACTGAGCTGCTGTTCTGCAGCTCTTCCCAGCCTTAGTGCTTCCAGAGTCAGCACCTTTGGACACCTGTGCAAGGCTGTTCTCCAGGGCCACAACCTTTTCCCAGTGCCATCCCTGCACGTATCCAGCCACCATAAAGCAGCCATGGAACAATGCCATCCCCTCTGCATTTCAGTTCCTGCAAAACCTGATCTCTTCAGTGCAAAGGGTGGAGCCCAACCAGCTGCCTCATTGACTAAACAAATGTCTGAGAGTTGCCTGGCCTTAAATCTTCCCAATCCCCAAAGTGACCCTGCAGCCAAGTGGGCCCACCCCACGTAAACACATTTTGTAAACTATGCCCCTGTCACTGGGAACTTCTCAATTTTCCCTGTGACTCAATATCTCAGTGTTTTGTTTTACTCTCTGGCTCACATTCTCACTCTCCTGGGTTTCCTGACTCTGCCCACCTGAGAGCCTTGGTTGAGTTTGGTTTGAGTTTTTGCACGTTACTTTTTAATTCATCCACTCTTTTCTTTCCTTTCTTTGGGAGGTCATTGCAGTGAAGATGTCCCCTGCTCTCTGCACTGCCACTGTCTGTGATTACGTAGCCTTGATAACTTTGCATATATTTGCTTAATGCTCCTTTCTGTGGCAGTTGCTGCAGAATTCCCTGTTTGCAGGACACATGTCAGGGACATTCAGCTCCACAGTTAATATAGCACAGATCTGGCTTGAGGTTTTTTTGCCAAATTGTTGCCAGTTTTTCTTGTCTTGTTGTGTGATCTCCCCTCAAGTGCTCTGTTGAGCATTGCTGCTCTCAGTGTAACTCCAGCCAGGCATTGCTTTTGTGGGGTGTCTGTCTTTGGTTACTTAATAGTTCCTGCATTTCCACGAGGATCTGCAGCTGAAGGAGACATCCAGACTCACTCCTTTGACTTCTGGGGGTCACTCCCTGTGTTGAAGGCTCACCTCAAGCCCTGAGTGCAGTTTTGGGCATCACAGTGTAAAAAGGATCTAAAGCTATCAAAGAGTGTCCAAAGGAGGGACAAGGAGATGGTGAAGGGCCAGGAGGGGTCACAGGAGGGGCAGCTGAGGGCTCTTGGAGTGTCCAGCTGGAGCAGAGCACCCTGAGGGCAGAGCTCAGGGATGTGCAGCTCCAATCCCTGCCCTGGGACAGGGACAGCACCCAGGGCACGGCTGGAGCTGGGCCAGGGCAGGCTCAGGCTGCAGAGCAGGGAAAGGTTCTTCCCCCAGAGGGTGCTGGGCACTGCCCAGGCTCCCCAGGGAATGGGCACGGCCCCGAGGCTGCCAGAGCTCCAGGAGCCTTTGGACAGCGCCCCAGGGATGCCCAGGCTGGGAGTGTTGGGGGGTCTGGGCAGGACTGGATGATCCTGGTGGGTCCCTTCCAAATGAGATTCTGTGATTCTATAATTTGTCCCTACTCATTCTGAAATCTCTCCTAGAATTAGAAAGTCACCCAGGCTGGCCTCACAGATTCCACGGTGGGGTTTTGAGAAGAATTGGTAAGAATTTGCTCAAGTGTGTGTCACCCAGTTAGTCTGATGAAGCAGATCCAGGCTCCAGGGCAGAGCTGGTCTGGCTCTCACAGGGGGATGGACAAGGTCTCTGCTCTGCTGAACTCCCAGCACAGGGATGGCTGGGCTGGTGATGAGTCAGTGCCTCGTACATTCTGTGTGCTGTGCAGTTACAGCAAAGTGAGATAAACTGACAGATGTGTGGCAGGTGAGAGGACACTCAGGGAGCAGAAACTTTGTCATCAGTCCTGCTGGCCTGGCTGCTTCGTGAGTCTGACACCTCTGGTCCAGGGGTTCAGAACCCTGGTACAAAATGGTGTCTCTAAACAGGAGGAAGGTGTTGGGACAAGTCACCTTAACAGAACACATCCCCACTCCAAAAAACTGAAAAACTCCCCTCGTGGCATAGAGGACACACAGCTGCAGTCGTGCACCTTAATTCACAACAACAAATCACAAAATCACTCTTGCACAACCAGGAGATGAAACCACCATCAATAGGTGGAGGAAAGCAGTGGGTGGAAGCTGCAAATGACACCAGCAACCACATCTGTGAGGGACAACTTGCAGCATCAGCACCCACTGTAACCACCACCAGCTGCCTGGCCAGTTTGCCAGGGATCACTCTGGGACAAGTGTTTCCTATTCCAGGGAAAAGGAGTAGAAATGCTTCTAATTGCATCAAAATGTTCTAATGAAGCCAGAGACGTGCATGAGCATAAGTGTGCAGGAGTTTGGGGAACTTGTGTTACGTAATTAATGAGAGCCAGTACAAACATCCATTGACAGGATGGGGGGAAACGACCCCAGGGGAGGAGGTTCAGGTTGGGCATCAATAGGAATTTCTTCACTGGAAGTGTGTTTGAGCATTGGAATGGCTGCCCAGGGAGGTGGTGGTGGAGTCCCCATCCCTGGAGGTGTTCGAGGAATGTCTGGACATGGCACTCAGTGCTCTGGCCTGGGTGACAAGGTGGGGCTTGGTCACAGGTTGGACTTGATGATCTTTGAGGCCTTTTCCACACTGGATGATTCTGTGATTCTATTCTATTATTCCACTGCAAAAAGAGAAAGAAAATGCATTTCAAAATGTTAAATCTGCCACCAAGACTGTCAATCTCTAAATCAAATAATTTTCCAATGATTGACATATTTCTTGTTAAATCGGTGCTCCGAAGTCCCATAATCTCCAGGTGAATATCCCAGACTTTCACACTGGAAGCCATTCCAGCTGGACCGTCTCTGCTGGACAGAACAGCCCCTGTGGCTGTGCCTTAGGGGGCAGCAGGGAAGGAAGCAGCACAGGAAGATGTTTCAGGGTCTCAGTAGAGAGGCTTTCACTTTCCCTTCGCACTCAGAAATGTTTTGCACCTTTGGAAGGCACTTGAGTGAAGGTCACCTTGGGAGGTGCTTCTGCTGTGGTAGGGGTGGGTGCACAGGTTTGCTCCCTCAAGCAGAGGGGACAGAGCTCTGAAGTCCCTTGCAGGGCACAGCAAACCCTTCCAGCAGCATCTGCCCCAGATGTGACAGTCGGCCTTCAGGGCTGACTTCCAGGCAATCCTGCACTGGGCAGGGACTCCCCACCTCAGGACACACAGAAAGGACTCAGCAAAGGCAGCACAGATTATTCCTCACTCCCAGACCAAAAGAAGCTTCCAAATGCTTTGGCACAGTCCCTGTACAACATCCTCTGTTCTGAGGAAAACCATCCCAATTATCTGCGCTGCCTTCCAATTAAAAGGCTGTTGCTCCATCCGCCTCATTTCCTGTCCTTCCCCCTGCTCAGACCCTCAACAGGGTCAGACCCCGACAGGCTGCTGTGTCCTGCCAGCAAGGAAAAGGGTGGCTGGTTATTTACTTTGCTGATGGCTCTGCCTAATGTCATTTGGTCTGACTTCAGGTCATGTGGTGAACAGAAATGGTGACTGGAGAGTGTGGGAGGATCCAAGGAACTCAGGCCCAGTTTAACTGGAATTTCATCCTTAAAATAGAAGGAGGTGGAGGAGGAGGATATCCTTCTTCTCCATAACTTAGGGAAAATCTCCCAGGGCATCTCACTCATCGTGGGTACAGAGAGCATGATGAAGAGATAATGTGAGACAAAGCCACTGAAGATATACATCTTCCACCTCAGAAAATCTGTGTTTCCACATATCTGTTCCTGAGCTCAGTTTCCCAGACTGGGTGGAAATCCTTCCCAGTCCCTTTGGGATCCTCCACTTTGCATCAGCAACATCCAATACATCTCACACTGGAGAGGTGAGCTGCAGCAAAGGTGCAGCCCAGGTAACATGGAAAAAAACAGGAACAAGTCACCATTTAATCAGGCGTTCTTTATTTTCTAATTATTATACTCTCTGCAAGCCATGAGAGATGAGGCTGTTTGCTGTTCACTTCCCACAGCTGAAGGGGGTTGGATCTGGCCGGTCCTGGCTGCCCAGCCTGGCTCTGCAGGGATGCTCAGGTTGCTGAGCCGGGTAATGCTGGTGAGCACCTGGCCAAGGCTTCCTCCAGCTAATCACATCCCCCTGATTAAGGGGAGAGAGACAATTACCCTTATTTGTCTTGTCAGAGCATGGATGTGATGTGTGGCTGATAGTAATCGGCAGCCATTTCGCCTCAGGGCTGCCCCGGGTAATAATTTACATAGTGCAGCTAAACCTGAAAATCCCACTAACATCCTCTTCTAATGAAGCTCCAGGTATCCTCCTCAAAGCCTCGGCTGAGGCAGTATCCAGGCAACAAAGACGGCTGTCCCTCCACGAGGAAGTGCTTAGATGAACACCTCCAAAGGCTAATTAACCCTTGGGGCAGCGCTGAGCTCTCTGCTCCATAGCAAGGGCTTTGCATCCCTCGCATCTCGCCGGGCTCTACCTCAAACCTGCCCCGGGGAGGGGCTGGCCGCTGGTGCAGCTTTGCTCTTTGAGGAGCTCTTTGCTGACACGTGGAAGGAGTTCACCCGAGCCTGCCTTGCTGCTCCTTGTGCTCCCAGCTCCTGAGCAGCTCCAGCCGCCGAGGAAATTGCATGAGGATGGAGGATTTCAGACCCCAGGTGTATTTTTGGATATACTTGTGGCTTTTAGAGTAGGCAGTGGAAGGTGTGAGTGGACCAAGGACATGTGTACAGGAAGCATTCAAGTTTTCCACCCGTGTTGGTCATCTCCAAGTAAAAGCCAAGCCCTAATCTTAGTGGATTGTTTTTTCTTTCAGTACTGAAGGAGAAAAGAAGAAGGTCAGGAATTACATCTGCCAGTCCTGCCAAGCCTTCAGAGCTGGATTTCAGTTACAGGCACATATTTAGACCTAAATTAATAAAAGTTTTTCCCTGCAAACAGATAATGCCCAGGTGAATCACAGATGGAGGCAGAGATGATGTGATTAGGCTGTGCAAGTGCAATGTAGAAGCCAAAGGGGCAAATGAAGCTTGAACAACTTTTCAGTCAGCATCTCCACACTTTGCCTGCTTGACTTCGCAGCCTTGTTGTTCTCAGCACAAACTTAATGTCTTAATTTGGACTCCACGGTGTAGACACAAGGTACGTAAGTCCCAAGGAAAGATTCAGCATGTGAAGGTGAGAATTTGTAAAGGTGCTCACAAGAACAATCCTGCCATGGGAGGTGTTCCAGTTACTGTGTCCCCAGATTCCTCCTTGGAAATACGACCATTGAAGTGACTCCTGACTTGCAAGGTGACTTATTAAAGGCATCAGTAAACTCCTCAGAGAGCCTTGGGGGAAATCACAAGCAGCAGTTCACTTCCTCACACCTGGAAATACCTCCAGAGCTCAGCGAACCTGCACTTCAGCAGGACTGGATTTGATGTTGGTTTTGGGAGGGGCAGCCTGGGGGCACCTCTGCACGATGGAAGCTTGTAGCTCTCTCTTTAATTGGAGGTGAATTTAATTTCAGTAATGAGCCTGGCACATTCCAGTTCCTGATTAGATTTGCACAGCGATTAACCCAGCAGATATTCACTTGGCAAACTGCCCAGTCCATTCCAGTTGCAGTGGACTGAAACCACTTCTGCTGCTACTCTAACACTGGGAAACAAGGTCATCTGAAGGTCATTGTGGCAGGGCTCAAACCTCTGGTTTTCTGACATTCTCCTCGGGAAGGGCCTGTCCAGCTCCTCCTGTTGGATGCCACTTAGGCTGTGATCTACAGTGGGCAGTTTCTGCTGCTCCATGGGACAGGAGCAGCTCCTTGGAGGAGTTCCCAAAGAGATATTTGGGTTTGCCTGAGCTCCTTGGGATGCTGAGCATCTCTCAGAAAGTGCCAAGCTCTTCCACCTCTGTGTCCTAAGGGTGTGCAAGGAGACTCCTGTTCTTTTCTTTCCTCAAGTAACTCTGTCCTTGCTTGAGAAGATGGAGCTGTGGGTACCTCCAAGGACATTCCCACCCCTGTGCTGACCTGGGTTCCTGGCCTTGGAGCAGAGCTGGGTGGAGGAAAGGGGTGAGTTATCCAGCAAAACTTTGTTTTGCATGCAAAGAATCCCATCCCCAGAACTTCCAGGAAAATATTCTTTACCTTCACTAACTGACTCTTAAAAGAAGAATAAACCAGAAGATACTTTAAGATGTAGAAGTCATCTGTTGGTTGATCAGAGCTTCCAAGTGATTTCCACATTCTCCTGAAGAGCTCCCACCACTGCCCCAGAGCAGGACAAGGTGGTGGTCAGTGCCCTCTCTGTGGTCACTGCCCTGTCCCTCTTGGACAGCAGGTCCTGCTCTGGCCAGGTGGGACCATGTCATAGAGCAAAATGAGAAGGACACACAAAACATCAAAGGATTTCTTCTGTTGTAATTCCATTTACTGGTTATTGGGTGTCTTCACTATGATTGTTACCAGGGCAGAGTGTGAAAATGGCCAAACCCACTAAATTTATTGCAAAAATCCATAGTTGGCTCAGGAGAAACACCAGGTGATGTCTCCACCCTCCCTCACATGTGGTTTATAATTTTATTATCCTGACAAAAGACATTTTTTTCTTCTTCTTCTTCCATGGACTGTCTGAAAGGGAAATAAGCCAGAATCAAGAGATTAGCATGTGTGGTTCATGTTTATAATTTGGCACTGATGGGATATTATAATATAGTCCAGATGCCTGGGAAGATGTTTAATGTAAGCCAGAGTGATTGACATGTCTCCATACAGGATCTGAAGGCTGTCAGATCTGAGGTTATTGAGTGCCCCACTTACTGACAAATATATGCACCAGCTAAGTAGGGCACAGATCACCAATCCACCCTGCTGAGCTCAGGCCGCTCTCCTGGAGCTGCTTCTGGATGAGCTGTGAGGTGTTGATGGCATTAGCAGAGGATATTGGCAATTCCTAAAACCATCAACGGCCCCAAACCTCCAACTTCCTGTTGTGTAAAGGAATTTTGCTTTGGGAAGGGCATCAAGTGGAGAAAACTTCAGTCAACTCACATCAAACTTCAGTAACTCCCATTAATCCGTGACCTTATGTGTGGAAAGGACCTCTTCCATCTGGAAGAGGGGGAACCAGCACAGCTGATTCCCTCACACTGCATTCGAGCCCTTAGAAGGGAAGGTGAGAGCATGACCACACTGCAAGTGATGCCTTAAGATTTTTGCTTTTACATTTTTCAAATCCTGCACTGACTTAGTGCATAACTCTCAACTCCATGTAGAGCGTTAGTAAACTCTCTTCACATTGGGGTCAAACAAAACAACCCTTGCAGGCCTGGGATCCAAGGACACCCTACAGCTTCAGGCCCTGAAAAGTATAAACAAAAGTGAATTGAGGGGGGGAGTGAACTGGGGGTATCTGACCTCATTACCTGAAGCTGTAATTGGAGGATTAACCCTTAATATGCAAAGAGACCAAACTTATATTTGTCTGATACAATGGACCGTCGTCCATTTTGGGTATAGCCCCTTGGGAGGGCTTCGTCTGCCCTTAATGTACCTGAAGGCCATTAAGTTACATTAAATATATCCACTTTTATTTTTTTAACTTTGTCTGGCCTCTGTTTCTAGGTAAGCCCAAAAAAGGCATCAGAACCAGCCCCTGGGTTCCATCAGCACAGTGCTGTGCCATGAGGGCCGACTGTGCTCCCACAGGGAGTGGGAGAAGCATGTCAGGAAGGCCTGGAATCGAGGCAGGCTCTCACATGGAACAAAAACCTCGAGCAGCATCTTTTCTGTCAGTCTCCTGGGCTTGCAGGACACACAGCAGCATCCCTGTCCTTTGGATCCAACTTAATGGGCTCAGGCAGCATTAACTGGGAACGGCATCCTGGGGATAATGAACAGGTGTCAGCCCAGACTCAGGGTCTCGTGTTGAGGGAGGATTATTTTATTATAATTAATATTCTTATTTCTTATATTGTTAATTACTGGCAGAAGCTCAGTGCTTTGGGGAACGTGCAGTAATGCCTCCATCCGTGCTCCAGATGATCCTGCAGACTTGGAGAGGCCTTGTCAGAGCTCATCAGGTTTTGCAGATGACTGGCTACCATATAGCAACCAGAGGTGAGTGGAAATATTACAGACACACAGGGAAAATCTTCTTTCAGGCTAATCCCCATGAATCATTTTGTTTGCATTCATGACCTCTTTTGTATGTGAGTATTTGGTAGAAAAACACTTCCTTCTAAATAAGCACTCGTGAAAAACAAACATGTCCTAATTACTCGTGCAAATATTCTCATTTCAGTATTTATATACTCAATATACTTGCCCGTGTGAGCTGGTATATCAAACCACTATGAATGTGTATTTTCTTGAGAAAACACATAGGCTGAAAAAAACCTTTTTGTGCAACTTCCCTAAAATTGGCTTCTCCAACATGACAGCACTTTTGTTGTTAGCATTCCGCAGTGACTGAATTTGGTATTGAAACAACACAGGGTAAATTATGATTACGTGAGTATATGTCTGTTTAAATGGTTGTGCAACTGCAAAGGTTTAACAGGAACATACCAGGGAAAGATCATAGTACCTTTTAGCCACAATTTGGTCCAGACTGTGCAGCTAGAAACCTCTCGTGAAGAAAGAATTCTTCTCCTTGTACAGGCCTGTTGGCATAGCTGAAATGCACTGTACCATGCTGATCCCAGCCAAAAGGCCCCGTCTGCCCTGGAAATGAGATTTTTGCCCTGGGTCAGCTTAAACAGTTTCCTGACTCACTTCACATGAAATCTCTCCAGACCCAGTGGACTTCATCAAACCATTTAGGTTGGAAAAGACCATTAAGGTCACTGTGTTCAATCCTGAATTCAAGACTGCCAAATCCCACAAAACCACATCCCTGGTTACATATCTACACATCTTTTTCAATACCTCCGATGCCTTAAATTTATCTTTCATGTTTTTCAGATTTTGTGCTGCCTTGGCATCATCTCCAGGGATGGTGGCTCCACCACTGCCCTGGGCAGCCTGTGCCAGGGCTTGACCACCCTTTCCATAGAGAAATTTTCCTTAATGTACAATCTAAATGTCCCCTGAAGCAACTTTGGGTTGTTTCTTCTTATTCTTTTTCATCTGTGAGAAGAGACCAACCCCCAGTGGGTACAACCTCTTTTCAGGGAGCTGTAGGGACAGAGAAGGTTCCTCCTTCCATCTCTCTCTGTAGATGGGTGCCACATTTGAAAATCTGAAGTCAACTGGGACCCCCACAATGAGTCAGGAGTGATGGAAAGTGGTTCAGTGATACCCCTCATATTTCCTAACCTCAGAAGAATGTGCTGTCATTTTTTTAACCTTCTCCTCACTCTTTTCTCATCTCTTCTTAGTACTGACAGGTATCCACTACACAACAATTCCTCACAAAATGGACATGTTCCCATGAATAATAGCCATTTTTCAACTTCTGGATGAATTTTCCTACTGGAAAACAGTCAACTAGATGTAGTTTCAGTAATTCAAAATGTTAATGAATGCCTGTTTGATCTGTAGCCTTTACTGGAGGAACACTGGTGGATACTTTCGTCTTGCAGATACAAATTTTCATGTCAGAATTTCACATGTTTTGGGCTTTGACTTCTCTGTGTAATGTGATCCATGGTAGCCAGAACTGATTTGCCTCTGAAGAGCTGAGTTATGGGTCTGAGTCAACGCAGCTGAGACATCACCAGCACCTCCCTCTCCCCTCTTTTCCCCTTCCCTCAGTGGCAGATGGGAAAGATCTGGAGGCACAAAATTTAAAGACCATGGGTTGTGATAAGAAAAATCTAACATAAACAGCAATGAGATAACAAAAACAGTGACAGCAACAATAGCAATGACAGAGGGTACAAGAAAAGAAACAATTCACACAAAAATACTCCATGGACAATTAACAATACCAGTGTCTCCCTCTGTGTTTTCTTGCTGGAAGGAACCCACTCTGCTTGGAAGTGCCTCCCTTCTCCTGCCCCTGGCAATGAGCTGAGGTGGTACAGAATAACCTCAGGGTCCTGATGGTGCCTCCTCTCAGCTACTGCAGAAATTAATCCTGTTCTGGATGGAACCAGCCCATTGCCAGAAGACCAAGATCCTCTGGAAGAGCTGGAAGTGTTGAATGAGTCGTTGAGCATGATGAGCTTATTCAGCACGACCTCTTCTTAGGCTACACAGTTCTGCCATTTCTTTCATTGCTTCTGGCCCAGGAGAAAGATTCTGGTCCATTAACGAAGGACCCTTTGTTCTCTACAAAGACCATTAAGGGACAGCATCAGTTTTGCCAGCAGCATTTCGCTGCTTTAACAAGAATTTCTGCAGGTGTTGTGCACAGACACTCCCTCTGCCAGACACCGTGGTGCAGTGGAAATAAAATCTAGTGTTTCCTTGGATAAACTCTAGAGCCAAGCAGGGCAGAAAGGAATAACTGTAAGCCAGGGATACCTCAATGCCTTTGTGCCTCTGCAAATGATGGCTGGGCAAGAAATCCCTTCTGGAACAGTCCTGACATCTCCGTGCCTGAAGCAGAGCTGGCATTTATAAACAAGCCTTGAGCTCTTCAGAGGTGACAGTTTCTCTGCTTGGTGAGGAGCATATCAGAAGTAAAAGGTTTGCTGAAAAATCAAGATATCTTTTGGTAACCCTTGGAAATAAGTGACAATTTCAGGGAGGGTAAGTGCTGCCTCTTCTTCCACAAGATACTGCAGAAGAGTGGAAATCCCTCATGCAGCACATGGTTTTCCCTCAACTATGTATTGCCACTGGACTAAAATACAATTAAATTATGTCAGGCTTCAATGTATTCCTGTAAATTCATCCCAATGTCAGTTTATTACATTTCAGAACACCTATTTTTCAGCTAATTCATAAAACTCCAAGCTGCAGTGGGTTTGTGTGTGATTCCTATCTTGGTGTTAGTTGAATTACCCCGAGCAGGTTTGCATTCCTGACAAGGGAGTGTCATTTCCACCCCTCGCTGAGATAAGAATGAACACAAGGTCCCTGTGTAAAAAGAAAAGGGAAGACCAGAGGTTTGAAGAGGAACATGCAGGAAGAAATCTAAATTCCTGCCTGCAAACCAAACTCCATCATCCTCATCTTTGTTACCCCTTAAAAGAGCAAAACAATGACTGGGCAAGACATGGTGAATATAAAACAATGCTGTAATAGTGAGAAACTTATTTAAAAGCTTTTCAGCATCATAGTCTGGAAAAAACTAATGGCTGTGATCATTTGGACAGTGTTGGACAATGCTAAAGGCACAGGGTGGGATTGTTGGGGTGTCCTGCAAAGGGACAGGAGTTGGAATTGATGATCCTGATGGGTCCCTTCCATCTCAGCCTATTCTATGATTTCCACGTGCTAAAGTCTGAAAAATTAAATCTGTAAAATTAAATGTAAATCCGTAAAAATGTAACTCTGTAACAGTAAGTTCTGGAAGCTTGAAGAGATTGGGAAAATAAAGAAAGCAGATGAAAAACTGGCATAACAAAACATTGGAGATCAAATGGTAATGTTTTTATGTGTTTTGCAGTGCCTATGCACTGTGTGAGCTAAAGCCAATATTCATCCCATTTTCCAGTAATTACTGGATAGTCCTTCTCCAATGGCAACGTTCACATCTCCAGTTGCAAATGTCATATTTTCTAAGCTGAGGACATTTTCTTGCAATTCACATTCTAAATTTTCCGAACTTACGCTCCTCCAGTGCTATCTTGAAAATAAGCAAATGATGGATCACCTTTTCCTTTAACTATGCAGTAACAATTTCAAATATTTTTATATTTCCGTGGTTTGAGGAACCATTGGCTGCCAGTAAAATCATAGCCTTTAAAGTGAAATCATAATTTTGTCAATGGAAAAAATAATCAATAATCAATAAATCAAATAATCAACTGGTGAGCACAAGGTTCTGCTGCCTCTGTGTCAGACACACAGACATTTAGCTCCATAAACCTGCTGAAAATCCCTGAGCTGCAGGAAGCCTTGTTGGGAGCAACGCCAGCACTTCCTCACCTCCATCTCCTCCTCCTCCTTGGTGCCAGTGTGAGGAAAACAAGCTACAAATTCTTCTTAAGGAAATATTCAAGGTGTCTTCCTGACTGCCCTGGAGCCTGTCCAACAAAACCCAAGTGACAAATAATGTCCCCTGTGGTGGAACCTTCCTGGCTGGAGACTTATCAGGGATTGTGAAGCCACATTGCTCGGTACAGTTTGTCCTGCAGAGATGGATCTGTGTGTCCATGGCATGGCTGTGCAGAGGGCTTGAAGTGAAAACTGGAATAGAAAGTGAAAAATATATTTTCTTAAAGGAACATCACATGAAGGGGTGAGATGTCAGATGGTCTGAGGAGCTGAGTTATGAGTCTGGGTCAATGCAGCTGAGACATCAGCCCCATCCAGTTATTCGTGGAGCAACACTGAGCGTGGAAAATGGGACAGCTGGGACTCAGTCCCGGCATTCCAGGCAATGGTATTCATGAGACTGGTAAATGGGGTCATCTGCAAGTCCAGGCCATCAGGTGAGCTCGTGGTGCTGATGCAGATCCAAGGAGATCATCTCTCAGGTCAGGATTTGGCTCAGAGGGGCCCATGGCCAGGGTGGGCATGGCTGTGACTCAGCTGTGTCGTGATTCAGCCTGGGGACAAAGGTCAGACCCCAGTTTGAAGGCAGATCCTGAGGATTTGAAGGCAGATCCTGAGGAAAGCAGTTCAGCCGTTGTTGAAGGCTCCAGCTTTCCTGCCAACACCTTTCTTCAAGGTCATCACGCATGTTCTAGCCATGCTGGCCCGGGGAACCAATCCTCCAGGAAGGAAGGAAGGGTGCTCAAAGGCATGGACAGCTGCTTCCCCGTGGTGTGTGGCCCTTTGGCCACATGTGCCTCTCTGTTCTTGTTTTGCAGTGGGTTCCTGTGCCTCTTCCACTGCAGGATGGCACAACTGGGGCACAAATCCTGTCTCCTGCACACCTCTGTGCCACATCTGGCACTGACCAATGGGCCACACCTGGCACTGACCTGTGCAAGGGGGAGAGCCTGGTACGAGCTCAGACATCAGCCTTGCTAAGCTGAGCTCCTGCTCCCCCAGTTTGCTCCCTCCCCCACGAGTCTCTGAGAGCGTCTCCCTCCCCTCCCCGCTCCGAGGAGCACGTTCCTGCAGATTGCTTTGTGGTAATTAGCACATCGGTGGGGCTGGGAGTGCAGAGCGGGGAAGTGGAACAGGAGGAGAAGCTAACGAGGTCAGAAGACAGCATGTGGCATCCCCGCGAGGAGAGGGAAGAGGATTCAAAACCTGCTGCAATCAAAGATGCACCTGCCTGGGATGAATCCCCGGGGCCAGGAGAGCAAAAGGAGAGGGAGAGGATTTCATTCTGCAACATACGGCAGCAAGTCTTTCCCTCCCGTTTGTTTCACAGACTAATTAGGTCAATGTTGCCCTCGTAGATTCAGCCTGCGAACCTGAGGTCTGCCTGCACTGCAGATCGCAGGTCCTGGCAGGCGGGAAGGGACGGGCTGGACCGCAGGATGGGGACAGATGCTTCTAGGTGTGCGTGGGGCTCTTGGCCCCTTTGTACTTGCTTGATTTAAGATGCTTTCCACCCCCAATAACATCCCTGCTTCCTCAGCCCCTCTTTACTGAGAGGTAAAACAGATCTGGCTTCAAACCCACACTGCAGCCATTCACAAGGGTTCCTAATGCTGCTGTTCCCACCTCGCTGCCAGCCCTGAGGGAGCTCACAGCCTGCTTTGGCCACAGCCTCATTCACCTGCTCTGTGTTTCTTTCATGCCACAGATATTCTGGGAAAGTTCTTAGGGATCATCTCCTGAATTTTGGGAACATTTTACTTCTGTGTTCGCTCTTAGTGGTGGAATGCTGAGCTGCACAGTTAAACAGCGGGTCAAGGAATGCAGCAAAACCAGGACAGACCAGCATGGAAGAGAGAGAAAAAGATCCATCCCTCTCACAACACTGATCCCAGGATTTCTGCAGAAAGAAAAAGATAAAATCAAGATGTTACATATCCTGAATATGTTTCATAATTTTATTTGACAGCAATATACAAGCATATACCCTAAATCCCTGGGTATGAAGGTATGCAGCAGCTGCAGAGGGAAGAAAAGGGGAAATTCTTTCTTACAGGGGTTGTTATTGCCCAGAGAAGTTGCTGATGCCCCATCCCTGAAGTGGCTGAGGCCGGGTTGGATGGGACTTGGAACAACTTGGTCCAGTGGAATGTGTCCCTGCCCATGGCAGGGGAGTGGAACAGAATGAGCTTTAAGGTCTCTTCCCACCCAAACCATTCTGTGACTCCATGACAAAACCACCACAATGAAATCCTTCCTGGCTCCTCCAAAGCACAATGGAGAGCAGAACTGGTCCATCACTGGACACAGCTTTGATAAAATATCTTGGTTCCCAGGTCCATAACAGCATCACATCAACCTGTTGGGATGGCAGCAGCTCCCAGATCTGTGCTGGTGAGGGTCAGGCTCAGGACACACAGGCAGCTACCAGCAGTCCCATAGAGAAGGGCATTCAACCAGGAGGTGACAACCCCTTGGGCAAGTGCAGCCCAGCCACGCCTCGTGGGGGGAAAAGGAGCTGAATGCTGATACCCCCCAGCTAAATCACCACAGGGACTGAATCCTGGTCACCTCTGTCCTCTCTGTGCCCCTTCTGCACACACATGTGCACACACCCCCAGCCTCTCCTCCCATTTCAGCAGGTGCTGGTGGCACCTGACAGGCCCTGTGTGACACCTGTGCCCTTCAGCACCTCCTATGCTCTGTTTGGGCTGTGCTGTTGTTACCTCCTCTGTCTTCAGCTCAGCCTCTGTGGCCTCCCAGCTGGGCACTGAGGGAGGTTGGTTCCTGCAAGAAGCTCACCCCAGGCCTGCTGTCACAGTGACTCCATGCAAATGACTTCCTGGGAAGCTGGCAGTGTCCCTTAGACTTTTCCAGATCAAAGGTGCTTGCTCTGGAAACCAGAAGGAAGTTTTCTTCCCAGCCAGCTTGGCTGGTTGGCTGCTGGTGAGAAACACAGCCCATGTGCTGGCAAAACCTGCAGGGTCCATGCAGGAGCCCTTTAGCTCCCTCCCACCCAAGGCAGGTGATGGCTCTTTGGCAGCAGTGCATGTCCCCATGTCATCATTGTCACCCTGAAGTGATGGCAGGTGGCATCATAATGCAAGGCCTTCTCTGCCATCACTCTCCTCCAGGGCAATTTCCTGCACACTCCTGCTCCTCTCTTTCTGTCACACTACACATCACCCAGGGCTGATGGCAGCAGCAACTCACTGCTTCCATGTAAGGGGAGTGAGGGAAGGCTGGACTTCCTTCACCAGGGAGCCCTTTCTTCACCAGGCTCTTAATTTTCACTCCCTTTCTCTCTGAACTTTTGAATCCTCAATCCTTCCTCTCTGTCTGACAGTGAGGACTGGTGAAGGGAAGGCAGATTCCTCCCTCATCACCTTCCTGCCCTGCCCTGGCATGCAGGACAGCCCTGAGACTTAGCTCCTGGGTGAGGAGAGCATCCCTGCTTGGAGCAGGATGACTGTGGGAAAGGTCTTGCTCCTATAGTTCTTCAGAACACAGACTTTGCTGGTGTCTCACATTTCCAGGAGCTTTAACAAGAAATCTTACACACTCCTGGCCCGGGCTGTGCCCTTGATCTTGTGTTCCAGGTGCCAGTAACAGTCGGGTCACCCTGTCCCAGGAGGTGTCACACTCTGCAGGGCTCAGTGACTTCTGTGCCAGACTCACTCCTGTGTTTAGCTGTACCATGGCCTCGGCAGGGATGGAAGGGAACAACACATCAAGAACCACAAATTTCACTCTCTGCAGCTGGGAGCTGGGAGCCCAGGTCTCCTCTGTGCTGCTGCTGTGAGGAGTTCACTCCTCCTCAGCTGTTGCCCTCTGCCAGGGCAGCTGAGGTGGGATTTCCAGGGATAGTTTGTACCTCCAGGTAAACAGACACACATGACAGGGGCAAGCCAGAGCAGTTGTTGAAATGAAGCTATTACCAAGCTCCCTGGAGCACTGCCTGGCACAGTGAGCTGAGGGAGGAGGAGGCTCTTTCCCATCCCTGTTGGGTTCAAGCTCATGTGCTCACATGGGGCCCATCTCACGTAGACCCTCCTGCCTGGTGCAGGATCAGGCTGAGACCCAAGCCTCCCAGCCAGCTCCCTCTCCATTTCACAAGCCCTGAAACCCCTCCAGGGCACAGACTCGGGACTCCAATACAGTTGTTTCAAATCTCATCCACTCAGCCATGCTGCTTTTCTTCTGGTGATGGTTTGTTTAGCCTGTCCCTAGCAAGTGACCCATGAGGAGCCTGGCAGTGTTTATGCTACTGCTGATTAGCAAATAGCCGTGTGACCCGCTGAGAAAATCCCAGTCCAGTCCTTGTCTGGCTGCTGACCCATGTAAACACCAAGAATTACTCCTGTGGCTGCAGTCATGCAGGTCTGGGGTCAGGGGATTAAGCTACAGGGAGTGAGTGCTGCTCTGCTGCTCGGTGACATCTGCACAGAGGTTTGGTGCCTCACACTGACAGGCACCACCTTCCCTGCTCTGCCTAACTCAGCTCTCCCAGCGCTCGGGAGACAAGCCCAGAGCACCCTTCTGTTTGATCCGCTCTCCTCACGGGTCTGGGAAACTAGCAAGGGGTGCAAAGAAAACAAAAAGAGGTCAGAGAAGAAGCAGAGAGAGAAAACACACACAAAGGAAAAAGGGTCTCTGGATGCCAGGTGTGGGACATCACTGCTTTTCATAGATGCCACTTTGAAAGCAATCTGAAGGGAAGAGGGCATTTCCCACCCCCAGAGCCTGTCCAGCTCTAGTCACTAGATCAGGGGTGAGCATGGTGGGGTCACTGGGCAGAGAGACAGTGCAGAAGCAGCAGGAGCTGGTGTGATGGACTCTGTGTGACAATCCTGCCATCCCCGCACAGCTCAGGCCACAAATGCTGACTCCGCTCAGCGTTTCTGCTCACGTCTCTTGAACACTTACTTCCAACAAGTTTCCAGCTGTGCCTCTGGCTGTGCCTTCCATCCTTTGCATGCTTGGAAGCAATTATTCCAGCCAAGTGGCATTCGTGGTTATCCACAGAGCCCAGGCAAAAACCGGAGCTGCACATGTGAACTGACAGCTCTCAGAGGGGATGCTGCACCAGGGACACAAAAAGAAACAGTCTCTGCTCCTCCTGTGCCTGCTCCAGTTATTCCACATGAGAGGCACGGGAGGAAGGAGAGCAGTTCCTCTGATGTTTGCCAGCAGAAGGGTGAATGGGGCACGTGAAGGGCCAGGGTGACCCAAACTCTGTGGATACAGATCAGGAGGAAAGGGACAGCAGGTAAAGCCCTGGGCCACGTCTGGACTGATGGCAGGGGTACACTCTCCAGGATCTACTGGACCTTTGTAGGATCCAGTGAGGCTGTGGTGTCGCTGCTGGGCTCCATCCCTTTGTCCAGAGGGTGCTGGTGTCTGGTGCCTCACCCAGAGACAGTTTGGTGACACTGAATTTTAACCACTCAGGAGAGGTGACTGTGTGGTTTATACTCACCTGTATTTCTGTGGTTACATCAAATCAGAGAGAGGAACACAAAACATGGCCTTAGCAGCTGAAATTCACGTTTCCTGGAGAAATTTCCTCACTTCCACATGACCATACCAGGAATTGCAGGGGAAGCCAGCTGCTGTGACACAGCTGCTCCTGGCACGGTGCCTCAAACAAAGAGGATGGATTACTGAGACCTGGGTGACATTAATAAAAGATAGTTGTCCTGAGAGAGTTTTGTCTCTATCTCCAGCCTTCATACAAAGAGAACTCTCACCTCCCAGGCAGTGTGTAACCACTTGTGTCTGTATTAGTCCTGGGAACAGCACACACTGTCCTGTCCAGGGTCCTGCTCATGGTGGCTCTGTCACACACACCGTGTGCTGCTCTGGGTCCTTTTCCTTCTCACTCGAACTTCCAACCCCTCCCCATATCCAGGGGATAATTAATAACACATGTTTTCCTTCATCTTCATTGTAAACTGATATCCCACCAGTGTCTCTTACAGTGCAAACCCATCCTTCACTGTCCCCAAGGGCTTATCTGATACCTGCTGCTCACCTTGGCTCAGCACAGGACCTGCCGGCAGGACGATTCAAGGAGATGGTTTCCTGTTTTTTCCTGATCTGGGTCACTCATAAATTTAAATTCCAGTTAAAAGCCGTCAGCTGTTTTTCCTGATAAATACAGGCACATGGGATTTGCTTCAGTTTAAGAGAAAGTAGCAATTTCTTTGACTAAAAGTTGCTTGGAAAAACTGTGGCTTACAGAAATTAGTCTTGCAACACTCCCAGCTTGGAGACCTGCTTTCTGCCCTGGTATCGCGTCGCTTTGTTATTCACCTCAGCACTCCGGAGTTAATTGCGGAGCTCACACTTTCTCTTGGCTCGTTCGCTTCCTGCTGTTTCATGATTCATTACTTGTAAATGAGTCCCCGCGGTTCTCACAAAGCTGATTCCCAGCCTCACAAAACCCTCAGATCTGTCCTTTGGCTGAGCTTTCGCTGTTCGCGCCTGTGCCTGCTACTGGGGAAACTGTCGCTGAGTTACAGGTACGAGCTGCCATTTGAAGAATAGTTTCATCTTCTTGAAAAAAAAAGACCTTTTTTTTTTTTTGGAGGTGCCAAAGTTTCTGTTGACTTCTGACTCCAGCCAGAGGCATGGAGCTGCACCAGCAGAAGGGCTGTAAGTGCTGACCTGCAGGAGAACTCCCATCCTGCCAGGATTGCCAACAGGCTCCGGTGTGTGCCATCACAGCTGCCTGCCATGGATGGGACTGCAGGGATGTCGACGGCACCACCGGCCCCTCTGAGACCTCCTGGAAAAAAAAGCAGGAGGAATTTGTGTTTTCAACACACAGCAGCACAAGGTAGGAGTGACCTTTCCCAGCTGAGGGGTTAGGATTGCTCCCCACTAATCACCAGCGATGGGTGAAGGTAAAGGATCAGTCAGAAGCTTGCAATGGAACCTGGCAGTCATTTGGGGCATCCTCCCTCTTCCTGGGGGGCCATTTTAAAACAACCTGCCTAACAGAGGGGTATGCACAGCTTTAATGGAGAGTACCATGGAATGGATCATTGAATCCCTTCTCCTGGACTGATGGTGGGTGATGCAGCCCTTTGTGCTCACAGCCATGTCCTGTTCCTGGACAAACTGTTTCCCCCTCTGGAATGAGTCCCAAGCAGCAGGCTGGCATGGCAGGAATCTTCATCTCTGGACCCCTTCTCCTTTGTAGTCAGACAATGACAATGATTTCATTTTTGCTTCACTTTCTTCCTTGTCACCAACATTTCTTTCGTCCCTTTCTTTCTTTACAAATGTTAATTTCCGTCTTTGTCTCACCTGTAACTGTTTCAGTGCATTGTCTTTTGCCAACTGAAATGAAGTCCTCCTCGACAGACAGATCTGAGAAAATTAACATCATGCTGGAATTTGGAACAAGCACAGCTGCAGCAGCTGCTCAGCTGAAGAGGCACAAGAACAACAAGAGTGAAAAATACCTCCGACCCAGAAGAGCTTTGGGGCCATACTCTGCCTGTGCTCATCAGAGTGGCATTCCTTTATGATTTGAAGTCAATAAAAATGCCTTTGGGACAGAGTTGAGCAAGGTTTTGCCTTCCTGCTGAATTTGCATCAGCTGGAGCAAGAAGAGGACTGAGAACTCTGGGCCAGTCACCTGTCTATGCAAAGACAGGACACTTGGCATCTTTATCCAAATGTGTGCAGGATAGGGAAGTGACCTCAAAAGGCTAGCCTGGGTTTACTGAGAACAAACTGGGGCTTGCAAAAAGGCTGGAGGAAGACTTTGGACAAGGGCCTGGAGGGACAGGACAAGAGGAAATGGCTTCACACTGCCAGAGGGCAGGGTTAGATGGGATATTGAGAAGGAATTGTTCCCTGTGAGGGTGGGGAGGCCCTGGCACAGGGTGCCCAAAGCAGCTGTGGCTGCCCCTGGGTCCCTAGAAGTGTCCAAGGCCAGCCTGGATGGGGTTAGAGCAACCTGGAGGTGTCCATGGAATGAGATATGCTTTGAGGTCCCATTATATCCAAGCTGTTCTGTGATTCTGTGATTCTATGAAAACGAAGAGCTGCCTCTGCCTCCTTGTCCCATGACTATCCCAATTACCTTATTTCCATTCACACCAATTTGAGTAAGACCAGAATGGGCCCCAAAGGGTTAGAGATAATCACGTCAAGTTTTTGGTTTAAAATGTTATAGCTCACAAACTCAAATTTAACAGAAGTGATGTTATTACCTCCCAGCTGCATTACATCTTACATCTCCAATGTGCACAAACGCACTGAACAGAGGTGGAAATCTCTCTGGGTATTGTATGATTTTGAGAACAAAAGCTGAACATCTTCCTAGACCACCAAGACAAATGCCAGAATCAGAGCTAATGAACAGCACAAGCAGCTGCAGCTGCAGAACCAGGACATGAAGGAAAAAAGACTTTTCAGCACTTCTGCTTCCAAAGTGAACTTTCTTCCTTGAGCTGAGCAAAACAGCACTTAAAGAAAGGCTGGCAAAAAGGATACTGATCCCTCAAGTTTCCAGCAGCCACCACTCCAGGGATTTTGGAGGAAGTTGATGGTTTTTAGTTATTTACAGGACTGAGTCCAAAGGAACTGGAAAGCTCCAACTCTGGGAAGCTGACTGATAATGTTGTGGTAACCAGCAGAATGCCTCAATTAATTCTTCAATTAAATTCTCAATTAACTTATCAGATGCAGGACAGGCTGAGCTGGACAAGGCAGTTGATGCCTCAGCAGAATCCTTTGCCAGGCTGGAAGGAATGTGGAAATCATTCAGGATTAAAATTCCTCTGGCCCATCCAGTTGCCCCTGTGCAAGCACAGCAGGAGCCCCAGGGTGATGGCAGGGACAAAAGCTTCCTTGATCTGCCCTCATGGCACATCCCCTCTTCGCTGCTGGACTCTTGAGGACATGCTCAGAGGGTCAAGAGGGAGAGAACAAATAAAAATGGCAAGTGCTTCCCCGTGGGGTGGGTATTGATTGCTGAGTTTACGCTCCCAGGGCTGTTCACTGCTCCCTCTCTCCTGAAACACAGGTAATGGATACCATTCGTTTATACCTGCAAAAAAACCCAGGTGTGCTTGTGCAGAGCTTCCCTCTCTTCCCGGCCCAGCTCCTCCCACTCCTGACTGAAAGAAATAAATCCTGTTCCCCCCACACTCAGCTCTGTCAGGGTTGTGTAATTTACCCTGTCCCTGCCTGGTTTGGGAGCCCAGCACAGGGACTGCCTCTCTCTCTTCACACCTTCAGCCCCTTTGAGCTCTTCGTGCTTTTGTGTTTTTCACAATGTTGGCCTCTTCTCGGCAAGGATTTGGGTTTACAACCCGCTCACACCTCACAAGGTCCCGTCTGCTGTGCAGGAATGTTCAACAAAAGGAGCTGGAAGCTTTAGTTTGGCTGCAGCACAGCAGGAGACAGCACTCAACCCCTTTGACTTGAGGGTTTCTTCTGCACTTGAGGCTTTCTTCTGTAATGACTCACTTTGTGCAAGGAAATGTTATAAATTGAGGCAGGAATTTGTAGCACAAGTGTGTGAGAATTTCTTTATTGTCAGTTAAGGAAAAACAGTATAAAAATTAGCTGTGAAGTGGCCTCTAAGTGAAAAACTCATCATATCTCCATCAGCCCAGCAGAAGTAGAGTGCAAATGGGTTTGTGTCAAGAATACAAATGGTTTTATTTCAGGAGTTTTGAGTGAATTAAATAGAAGTTCAAATTATCCTGCAATTGAATTAACTGAATGTCACTGTATTTCTCACACGTTTAATAAAGATTTTAAAGAGCACTTGCAGCAGAGTTTGGTGTCCTTAGGGCTGCATGAACAGTGAGTGATTTGTCCTTTTCCATGAAGTGCCTTTTGAGGTATCTCACACCAGTTGTGTGACACTCTCACTACCAACCAACAAAGCATGTGTGCACTCAGAAAAGGATTGGAATCCCTCAAGTTTTTGCCCCTTCAAAATTAGAAACTAAATTACATAGCAGGAGGAAGAGGCCACCTGCAGAATCAGGTTCAAAGTGCAGAGTCCAAGAAAAACAGTGCAAGGGAGTAAAAGACCTTTTGGACTGTTGTGAATCCCACCGCACATCCCTGCACTGTGGAGCTGTTGTGTCCCTTCAGGGTGGATGCAGGGATGTCACTGGTGGTGACAGGCTGTTCTCAGGGGCCGTGCTGCTCAGTCACACCGTGTGTTGTACTACACCTGCAGTGCACACACCCAAATATTTTACTCAGTGTTTGATCTGGTGGCTCAAAGCCCATCCAGCTCCTGAAACAACCACCCCAGTTCTGCTGATACCCTGTTCCTGTCACCTGCTGCAGCCAGAGGCTGCCTGTTAGAGGCAAAGCTTTTGGTTGGATTTCTTTGACTGTGGACTCTGCCAAAAACACCCCACTGGATGGTGGCCCCATGGTGTGCCCGTGGAACTGCCATCTGTCCTGCAGCACAGCAGACCTGCACATGGCTGGGGCAGAGCAGGAGCTCAGCTGCCCTCTGAGGTTTCCTTGCCAGCTTAGCTTCACCTCTCTAGGAGTCCATCCAGGAACCCCCTGGGGCATTCCTCCTCTCTCAGGGCTTTGTGTCAACCTGCATTTCCTTCATCCTCTCTCTGGAGTCTTTGTGTCTTTCCTCCTCTCACCCAGCTTGCCAGGAAGAGACTCACAGGAGTGACGCGGTGGGGCCTCATCTTTCTCAGCCAGCAACGCTGGCCTGGAAACTCTTCTGCCTGCAGATTTGCTCCATACTTCTCCAACCCTCTGCTCATGCTGCTTTCCTCACACCAGCTCCTCTGTTTGCTTAGCACTTTGTCAGTGGAGCTCCTTCTGCCTGCGCTGAGCTGTGCTTTGCTGCTCTCAGGCCAAGGCCAGGTCCCACGGCTCCCACACATCCCCGTGCTGGTGGCACACTCTCTCCTGCTGGTGACAACATATGCTCTGCTCCCAAAATGGAAGGATCCCACCTTTTTTACAGCCCAAAATAAACCTGAGGGAAAGGGACACTTGGGTGAGAGTGTGTCAGCTGTTCTGTGCATGAGAGCGACCTCGTCAGATTTGTGTTGTGGACTGAAACATGGAGATCTGTTCTCACCCCTTGACTCTGCCAGAAACCCAGCAAAACACTGAGTGCCTTCATCCCTAGATCATCAAATTACAGAACCATGGAATAGTTTGGATAGAAAGGGATCTTAAAACTCATCCTGCTCCACCCTCCACCATGGGCAGGGACATCTTCCACTGTCCCAGGTTGCTCCAAGCCCTGTCCAACCCGGCCTTGGACACTTCTGGAGATGGGGCAGCCTCATCTTCTTTGGGCAGCCTGTGCCAGGGCCTCTCTACTCTCACAAGGAAGAATTTATTCCTGATATCTCATCTAACCCTTTCCTCTGTCAATTTAAAACCATTTCCCCTTTTCCTGTCACTACCTGGCTGTATAAAAAGTCCTCCTCCCTCTTTTTTCAAAGAGGCATCTGCAAACTTACATTTTCCCAGAGCTTCCTGGCTGATCCTAGTCCCTAAAATGTATTTCTTGCACCCTGGTACCTGTTTGCAGCTCCAAACCTTCCGTGTAGTATTGGGAAAATCATCTCCCTTATGCCTTGGATAGAGCTGAGTCCCACCCTGAGACTATTCTCAGAGGTATGGGAAGACTCAGATGTTCTGTGGAAATCAGAGAACAGATGATATGCAGAAATCACCTTTGCTAGCAGGCAAATGCTGAGGTGAAAGCAGAGTTTCAATCATTACAATGCAAATATTGTCAATACAGGTTTAAAGACAGAAAAATGAAGTATTTGAGCAGAGCTTTAAATGAACTCTAGTTGTTTTGTGTGGTTGGTGAGCTGATGGGACACTCACAGTCGTGGCAGAGAAACAGTATTTATAAAAAATTCCACTCTTTGACACGTCCACAAAAGCATTTTGGATTAGGGACAGGTATAATTTCACATCCCCAAAGCTCCTCTGGGATTCTGGTTCTCCCTCATAGTGGTTTGCTGTGACACACAGGTCTCCTATGGATGGTCCCACCTGATTTTCTAGCCCTGGTGGCCTCTGTGTGTGATAACCTGGACTTGACCAGATAGTTCACAGTCTCTGTGTGGGGAGAGGGCTCAGCTCTGTCCTGGACTTTGTCATACAGTACCTGAAAATGTCCCTCTTGGATCGAGGTTGAGATGTGCTGAGAGCCAAAAAGGTGTTGAAGGAACAGTGACCCTGGTTTGTATTTTAATTCAAAGAAAAATGTTGCAGAGAATCACCTTTATTCTTTTCCCTGACTTTTCTGTTGAGGATATGAACGGTCTGGGAGAGAAGAGACCCCTCCCTGTGTGTCTGTGCAGTGCCTCAGCTCCTGCCCTGGGCCTGGCACACCTGGCTGGCGTTCCAGTAAACCTTGGCCACCCTCTGTTTATGTACTGTACATGGCAAATAGCGAGGGCAAAACCTGTTTTGCCTCTTGGCACCTCAGTGCTCTGCTGAGTGTTCTTGCCCTGCAGAGCTCTTCAGGTTTGCTGAACCTGACCCTCCCTGGGTGACTGCATTAGTTTTCTAAGCACTGAGACCTTGTTTTGTGCCTGGCAGGGACATTCTGGCCCCTATGCAGGTCCCACCACAGCAATTCTGCCCATTTACCCAATGCCCACACAGGCAACCTGTCCTGCACTTTATCACAACAGCAAAACACTTATGACTGACAAGGTCAGAAGCAGCAGGGATGGTTTGGGTTTGTAGAACCTACAGGCACACCCTGACATCCCAGGGCGAAGTCATCTCAACAAATGTTCCTGCAGATCTCCCACGTTGTCCTCTCAGCTCTCTGGACCAAGCCTTTTCTTGAACACTTGGTTCATTACCACAACCATGACTGAAGAGCAGCTCTGTGAGATAATTTTAATGGCTCCTTGTTGCTGCTAGAAAGAAAGGGAACAATTAGTCTCCTTGGCCAATAAGAACAGAAGGTGTTACTTGACAACAGATAAAAATTTAAGACTTGAAAATACAAACACAAGAGTCAGTGAATGAAAATTTGGGCACCAGAGAAATCCTGCAGACGGTCAACCTCACAGCATCAAAGAGGCAGGTGAAAATGGACCTATGGAAATATGACAGGCTAAAAACATTGAAGGCAGATGACTGAATGAAAAACCCAACCAGCATGTTTCCTGTGGGTAGCAGGTGTCTTTTCCCTACACCATTCTTTTTCCTGGATGACTCACTACAAAGTCCTTGTCCCAGTTTTCCCTGGTCTCTACTAGAGGCACCTTAGAGGCTGGAGGGCTCACAGACCTGTCACAGCACTGCAAATCGTTAGAAAACCTATATCTCATGGTTCATGTACAAGGGCCAGGCAGCTCTCCTGGGAGCAGAGGTAATTAAATTTTGCTCAGTCATGCAGGTAGAGAAGCAGGTCTTGAAAATCCTGCCTCTTGTCCTTGCATGTCTTCGTAACACACTCCGTGGCAGCTGGCTTGGCCTCTCCAGAATGCACGAGCTGGAAACGCACTCCTGCAGAGTACTGGAGCAGCTGAGGACACTCCTTAGGCTTCAGATGATCTGTGTGGTTTCTCTCCTCAGAAAAAAGGTGTCATAGAATCACAGAATCACAGGATGGTTTGGGTTGGAAGGAACTTTAAAGCTCATCTTGTTCCAACCCTTCTGGGCAGGGAAACTTCCCCCTAGACTAGGTTATCTCCTGGCAAAACCACCACCAGCACAGTCCCCTCAAAGAAGGAAACTTCATTTGTTAAAGGAAAATGTCTTGTTCTGTTTCTACAGCTTCTCCACTCATCAAATCTGCATGAGTCTTTCCGTAGACATGAAAACCTGCAGTCTACACCCTCACCAGGCTGGCCAAAGAGTGACAGCAGCTCAAGCAGGACCCGTCACCCTTCAGCAGCAGCTGGCTGTGACAGATTTCCCTTTGCTGTGTGCAGGACATGCAGCTCTGGTTGAAATGAGGGAACCAGGACAGTGCAAGCTCAGCCCCCTGCTCGGGACAGTGTCATGAGTGGAGCTAAAGCCTCACCTCCCTGCGACTCCAGGTACAGAGGACACAACCCCACAAGTCACCAGCAGAGTCAGTAATGAAAACAGAGAGCTCTGACACCCAGTTCATTGTAGACAGAAAAGTCCCCCAAAGGTCAGACTCCTTCACTCCATCCTACACAGGAGAAACTGAGGCACAGAACCGTGACATGACCTCCCAGGGCTGAGGACTGAGAGCTGGTCTCAGTTCAGCACTCTGAAGGCCAGCACTGGTTCTATCACACAGAAGTGAGAGCTTCAATCCCCATCACACACATCTTCTACACTTGCAGAACTTTTTCTTCCTCCCCCTCTGCCTTTGGTGACATGCTGTCCCTTTCTCATTCACAGTCCTCCAGCCAAAACATTCCCTTCCTAGCATGGATGAGCTCCCCAGTGGGTTCACTCCCTGCCTCCTAGGAAAAAGGCAGCTCTTCTCCATGGAGAAAAAGAAGTAGAGAGGAAGAGGCCTGAAGGTGAAACCCCCATTCCTGAAAGAATCAAAACCTGTGGAAGGATCACAATCCTTCAGTCCCAGTGGGTTTGGGATGGGAGCAGAGCTGATGCAGAGGGGTGCTGCCAAATGCCCCCTAACCCGCAGGGCACGTGTGGTGCTCCAGGATCTGGTCCTGAGAGCAGCTCTGAGATCCCCACGGGTGTCACCACTGACCGCGTCCCTTTGTTACTGCACAAACTCTTTTACTGGTCCATTCCACCATCTAGTGGAGATCTCTGAGAGGACAGAGTGCAGCAAGGCGAGACGGCAAGAGCTGCCACAGGACATGAAACCAAGGGACAACTAAAAATGGAAATGACCTCCAAGATCATCAAGCGCAACCTCTGCCTGAATTCCCACCGTGTTCACAAACCTTATCATGAAGTGGCACAGTTACTCATTTTTTGAACACTTCCAGGGACGGTGTCTCCACCACTGCCCTGAGCATCCTGTGCCAATGCCTGACTACTCTTTCAGTGAAGAAATTTTCCCTAATATCCAACCTGAACCTCTTCTGGCACAAATTGAGGCCATTTCCCCTTGTTCTGTCATTCATCCCCTCAGCTGCTCCTCAGATTTGTGCTCCAGAGCTGGGTACATGTAGTAACAGCTCTCATTCATACATTATTTTGTATCTTATTCAAGATCTGCCCAGATCCTTTGGTTGCTCAGGGTAACAGATGTGTTTACTTTGCACTTAGATGGCAACTTGATCGAGTTCAGCGCTCCAGTGTAGACTTGTAAAAGTGTTTGAACATTTTACACAAGGCCTGATTAATCCTGCAAATGGAGACCTCAAGGAGCCATACAGAAGGCTCACAGGGAGCATCCTGCTGTGTGGAAGTGGGACTGGACAGTGCTTGACACTTGCCAGTGATTCCACATCACCCCTTTGAAGTTTATATTAATCATGAGGTGAAACCCAGTGATCAGCACACAGTGGAAACCAAATGTAGAACACTTTCCCCTGTGTGTTCCAAGGCCTAGCTGGCACTAGATCCTGGTTTTAATACACATGCTGATGGGAGTTGGTTAGGAAAACCTAAAAATGGGGATTTTTACAGTCACCTCTATAAAAGGAAGTCCAGCATCCTACTTCAGACAGTATACAACTGCATTATTGAGAAAGAACTTCCACCCCAAACCACTGAAGAGGCCTTTCAGAAGACATTTGGATCACAGCAGGAACTATTTCATCACTAATTCAGCAGTCACAGAGTAAGAACTGAGGGTGAATCTGGAGTAGGGCAGATGGCAATCACCCTCATGCCTTGATTTTTAGCTGTCTGCAAGTTGTGAATGTCCTGACTTGAATAACTGCATGCATATATCATACATATTATATAACTTATTATCACTGTCATTAATAGCATATACATGTAACATCATAATAAGCCTTTTCCTGTACAAACAGTTCCCCTAAACTACAAGGAAGTTCAAGTGAGTGTTTGAGGATTCCAGTCTATTCATTCCTTGCATAATCCCAGTAACACATTAACATTCCCCAGAGCTATGCCAGTCCTCCCAGCAAGGTTTTCCAGTTAATTTGTTTTGTTGTGAATCAAATCCTGTTAAATAAACAGAGCAGATCCATTTCATCTCATTTCACATTTCTGAAAGGAAAATATTCAGTCTGTATTTTACTGAGAGCTGAGAACATGGCACTGTGAGGGCAAAACTTACTGAGGGCAAAATTAAGGGTGAAACACACACCTTCCCCCACTTCTGCAAAAAGCTGATGTAATTTTGCATAACTTGTGATATTTGTGATCTGACTTTTCTGGGTCACTGTTATTCCACACCATTTAATGTTCACAATAGCTCCCACTGAGTGCAGTTCTCTCCTGAGCACCACGGGATGTCCAACCCCTGAGGCCTTTAATGAGGCACTGAGAAAAGGATTTGTGTGTCCTGAAGTTAACGCTCACATCGAGGTTACACACATCTCCACAAGAATGGACTTCCCTTCATCTATAAGACACGTGTTTTGGGCCCCACTCATGAAATGGGAAAAGCTGGGATGCCTAAACAGTCCTGGGAGAGCTCAGCCTCCCTGTGCCTTATCAGGATGTGCCACCAGGCAGTGACAGTGACAGCCTGAGCACACACCGCCCTAGGCTGCTGTCACCCATCTCACTGCCACCAGACCCACCACCACCATTCTGCAGAAAAGGGGTTGCAAATGGCGTTTTTTTCCCACTTAGGAGCTACTCGTAGGACAGCAGAAAACAAGAAGAGTCCTTTGTGGAGGAAGAAATCAGCATGGCCAGGTAATTCTGAAAGCAGATGATTCTTGCAAGAGAGCAGCAGGCACTGCACTCCTGTGCACTCCTGGGCAGGGTCACCATGTGCCAGCAGCGAGGGGGACAGCCCCAGCCCAAAGAGACTTCTGCCCACAGAGCTATCAACACCCAGGGGACCATGTCCATGGGGAAATGTGCTGGCAGGACACATGGACACTGGAAAAGGAGACCAACTGTGATAGAATCCACCTCAGGCGCAGCTGAGGGAGCTGGGAAAGGGGCTGAGCCTGGAGAAAAGGAGGCTCAGAGGGGACCTTGTGGCTCTGCACAACTCCCTGACAGGAGGGGACAGCCGGGGGGGTCGGGCTCTGCTCCCAGGGAACAGGGACAGGAGGAGAGGGAACGGCCTCAGGCTGGGCCAGGGGAGGCTCAGGGTGGACATTGGGACATTTCTTCACTGAAAGCTTGTCCGGGCCTAGACTGCTCGGGGCAGTGGTGGAGCCCCCATTCCTGGAAGTGTTCAAGAAAACCGTGGAAGTCGCATTTGGGGACATGATGAGTAGGTGTTAGGTCACAGGTTGGACTACACGATCTTAAATGTCCTTTCCAACTTAGTTCACTCCGCCGCCCTCTAACCGCTCCCGCTCTGCGTGAGGCACTGGGGGGGGGGGCCGGGGCGGGGCCATTCCGGCTCCGGCCACGCTCCCGCCCATGGTCTATCGGGCCGCCCCCCGGCCCGCCCCGCCCCGCGCAGGCGCAGAGGCACCGCTGGGCCTCATGCGCTTCCCAGCCGAGCCGGCCGGGAGCGGCGCCGCGCGCGCTCCGCATCTCCCGCCCGCTCCCCCCGCGCGCGCGCTGTCCGCGCGCCCGGCGGCCCCAGGTGAGAGCGGCGGGCGGGACCATCCGGGCAGCGCTGGGGGGGGGGGCCGAGCGGGACCACGCGGACGCCGCGGGCCTGGCGGGGCCACGCGGGCGGCGCGCACCGGAGGCTCCGCGCGGCGGTGGCGGGAATTTGTGGCGGGAGGAGCGGGCAGGGCACCGGCCCTCAGCGGCGGGCGGGGGAACATTCCGGGGGTCGCTGTCAGGAATGTCAGCGCCGGGGCGCGTCCCCCTCGCAGAGCCCGCGGTGAGGCGGTGCCGGTGTCTGTCGCGTCCAGGCGCGGGACAGATGAAGTACATCCTGGTCACGGGCGGGGTCATCTCGGGCATCGGCAAGGGGATCATCGCCAGCAGCATCGGCACCATCCTCAAGTCCTGCGGGCTGCATGTCACCTCCATCAAGATCGACCCCTACATCAACATCGACGCCGGCACGTTCTCCCCGTACGAGCACGGTGAGTGCCCCGCGTGCTCGGTGTCGGGGTCTGCCGGGTGGCCCCGGGGCTGGCTTGGCTTGCCGTGAATCACCTTGCAACGAGTCTTTGTGCCTGGTCCTGCCTGCGGGACCCGCAGGCTGAGCCTGCCAGCACTGCGGGCTGGCTGGTGAGGCTGCTGCGTGCCCAGCCCACAGCACAGATGTGCTCTGGCCTGTTCTGCTGCCTTAAAGGGCTCAGTCCCCACAGTGCTGGTCCTCCCCGTTATAGAAGGTTTTTAGTTTTTAGCTCCTAAACTTGCTGTGGCAATCAGGGAAGGAGTTTCCTTATATTGAATTCTTCCACATGCCTGACATGTGCACTTGTGCCCGTTTCTGTGCCTGTAGGGGAGGTGTTTGTGCTGGATGATGGAGGGGAAGTGGACCTGGACCTTGGGAACTACGAGCGATTCCTCGATATCCGACTCACCAAAGACAACAACCTGACCACTGGGAAGATCTACCAGTATGTCATTAACAAGGAGAGGAAGGGAGATTATCTTGGCAAAACGGTCCAAGGTGATGCAAAATTTCTTTCATGTAGATCAGTCCTGGCTGGTTGCTTTTGCCTGTCATCTTCACTTGAGGCTCTGCACCCTCCTGCTTGTGTTTGGGCTGTGCTGGACTTGAGTCCAGCTGTCTAATGTACCCAGTGATAAATGTGAACAGACTTCAGACCAATACATTTTGGGGTCGTTTGTTGGCTGGTTCAAATGGTTAATGCTTTTGTTAACTCATGTCGTGAGAAAACCCAAAGGATTTGTGAGTATCAGATCAGTCCCTTCCCTTTTTAACCACTCACTGCAGCTGGTTGACATCAGGGCTTTCACAGACAGTTAAAAACAGAGTAACTTTCTCTGCTTAGAGCAAAGAACAGTTTGTGCTTGAATCTTTCTGCTTAAAGGAAACGATGCTTACATGTGTTTAAATTAAGGCAGGGTTCCATTTCCTGCCAAGGCACTTGAAAATCACAGCCAAGAATAATCACTTCAAAAATGCATAGCTCTTTAAAGACACAAACTCCTGCTCAAGCCCTGTGGGAAGCACTGGCTAGTGATTGTCAGTAATTTGCTCTGTAATGAGTTAAGTGGGAGAAACGAGTGTGGGGGCTTTAACCCTTGCCTGGGTATCTTTTCCAGTTGTTCCCCACATCACAGATGCCATACAGGAATGGGTAATGAGGCAGGCACGGATTCCTGTGGATGAAGATGGCATTGAACCCCAAGTTTGTGTGATTGAGGTTTGTAACTTTTAAAAAAAGTCGGTAGTTTTGTTTCTTGTATGCAGTAAACTGATCTATATGCATATTTTGCATGTTTCTTTACAGAAATGTTCAACTTTTATTGTTATTGAATGGGTTAAAAATTGCCCTTGTTAACTTCACTTACTCTAATGTCTTAAATTGCAACCTGCAGCTGCCTCAGGAGGGGCAGCCCCACAGGACCCCAGGGATCAGCTGGAGCTGTGTCGGGGGAGATTTAGGCTGGAGATCAGGGAAAGGAAAAGGAAAACTTCCCTCCAGAGGGTGCTGGGCACTGCCCAGGCTCCCCAGGGAATGGGCACAGCCCTGAGGCTGCCAGGGATGCCCAGGCTGGGATTGTTGGGGTGTTTGTGCAGGGGCTGGGGTTGGACTCAGTGGGTCCCTTCCAGCTCAGGATGTTCTATGAATTAACCTACAGAATGAATTTTTTAGCTCTTGTAACTTAAAATGCCAGTCTGAGTTAATTGTGCTGTGCCCTCTTCTTCCTTGGATGGAGGGAGGGGAGGTAAATCCCTCTCTGGAAACAGTTGTCCTTCCTCCTCAAAGTGACCAGTTCAAGCACAGACATGGGACAGGGAATGGCACAAGTCAGTGGTGGCAGTTCCCAGTGTGTTTATGGAACATTCTGCTGCCAGAAGGAGACTGAGCAGGGCTCTGACACTGCTGAGCTGGCTGCTGGCCTTTGCCAGTGCTTGTCACAGAGCCCAGGTCGTGGTGACTTGGACTCTGCCTGCAGCTTGGCTGCCAGTTTCTGTGCCAGGATCACAAGCCCAGATCTGAAGTACCAAGGAGGTGCTGTCTGACAGGGCCTGGGAGGCTCCAGATGTAGGCTTGTGCCTGTTCCTGCTTGTGTCCACTCTATATAATTCCTGAAACTTAACAGAAATTCTGCTTCTGAGTGCCACCTAATGTTTGTAAATCATAATTCTCACATCTAAGTCTTTTCTCTGTAGAGAAAATAGAGGTCAAGCTCATGCCTCTGGAGAGGTGCTGCCCATAGAGGAAGCTGATTTTCTTGTGGCTTTTTGATTTGTGGGGAAATGATGAAGGTAGAATAGTACCTGCAGTAGATTGCAGGCTGTGAGAGTAGTGCAGACAGCTGGTAAATCCTCGTGCTTTGAGTGGAATAGAATCACAGAAGATCCTGAATTGGAAGGGACCCACAGGGATCATCCAGTCCAGCCCCAGGCCCTGCCCAGACCCCCCAACACTCCCAGCCTGGGCATCCCTGGAGCGCTGTCCAAAGGCTCCTGGAGCTCTGGCAGCCTCGGGGCCGTGCCCATTCCCTGGGGAGCCTGGGCAGTGCCTGAACCCTCTGGGGGAAGAACCTTTCCCTGCTCTGCAGCCTGAGCCTGCCCTGGCCCAGCTCCAGCCGTGCCCTGGGTGCTGGCCCTGTCCCAGGGCAGGGACTGGAGCTCCCCCTCAGGAGAAAGCTCTGTTGGTGTTGATGCTCCTTTAGGCAATCAAAGGGGTGTTCTGGGGAGGTGTGTGTGTGCTGTTGTGTGTATTTCCATGTCTTTAATGTATACACCTTGGCCAGGTGCTGGGTTGGCAGTAGGTTTAGTTCCCTCTGTCTGTGTGTCCCCAGCTCGGGGGCACCGTGGGTGACATCGAGAGCATGCCCTTCATCGAGGCCTTCCGCCAGTTCCAGTTCAAAGCCAAGAGAGAGAATTTCTGTAACATTCACGTCAGTCTGGTTCCCCAGGTAAGGATGTAGGTGATCAAAGGCTTCATCAGTCCAAAATTTCCTAAATAGGTGTTTGTGAAATGCTGTATCTCTAAGTGCTGTTACTTTTGTATTTCTGTGTATATATAAACTTCTGGCAGAAATGTAGAGGTTATATGTTTATGTATTTAAAAAGTCTTGCAGGAATTGAAGAGAAACTTTTCAAAGGGTGGAAATGTGTAATAAAGGCTTGGGAGTTGGAAAAATGCAGCATGAGCATTCCTTGTGTCAGGCTGAGCTGGATTTGACAGAGAAAATTGATAATTATGTAGTGCAGATCCATCTTTGTTCTCTTCTCCCTTTTTCCCCTTCTGTCCAGGCCAGGTGATTTACAGAGAAAAATCAGAAATGCAAAACATTAGATATTTGGAGGGAGAGGTGGATAAACCTTAGGCTCTCTGTCCCTCTCCTTCCTGCACTCCACTGGGCAGATTGGAACTTGCTGTTGCTTTCAGTCCTGGGGATCAAAATGGGCTACGTGAGGTTCATGTGGATTGTCCAAGAGCTTAGTCAAAGTTTTTATGAGATGGCTGAGCGTTTAACCTGCTGAATTGTTGCTGCTTATCACAATCTGACCCACCAACTGCTCTTCTCTGACCAGCCAAGCTCCACGGGGGAGCAGAAGACCAAACCCACCCAGAACAGTGTTCGTGAGCTCAGGGGTCTCGGGCTCTCGCCAGATCTGGTAAGGTTTGTGTTGCACAGCTTTGAATGTAAAAATCTGGCATGTTGCAACAGCAGTCTTGTCTAAGTAATGCTTAAATTGGGAGCTCTTGTGTAGTGGTGATAAATAAGGAAAAGAAGCAGAGTTGTGGGGTTTTTTTCTCAAATCACAAAGACTGCACAAAGACAGCTCTTCTCAGAGGCTTGTTTTATGAATGCCTGAGTGTTTCTGTTCTGCCTCACAACCCTGATGTTGCTGCTCTGTTAGATTGTTTGCAGGTGCTCCACTCCACTGGATACCTCAGTAAAAGAAAAGATTTCCATGTTCTGTCATGTTGAACCAGAGCAGGTAAGGATTGCTCTCTGTTTCCTTGCAGTAAATATTGGAGCTGTTTGTCAGATGCTGAGGGGAGTTTTGTCTGAGTGCAGCAGTTCTAGCTCTCTGCTTTGGTAGCTGCATAATTCATTTGCTGCTTTGTCTTACCTCCCTTCCTGACACGTGGACCTGTTGCTAAACAAATTCTTTTTGTGCCAGCACCCAGGTTTTCTTGTAAGGTGATTGGTGTGAGGTTAGAGAATTCTATGGAATCCAAGGTGATTTCTGAATCACTGTTTTGACCTTAATTATACTTCCACATTCCTTCTGTGAACATAAAACAATGAGTTTTTCCAGTATTTAGAGGTGAAAGGATTGCCCGAAATTAGTTTTAAAGGATAGATGACTGTATGTCACACACTTCTCTTTTCACAATATTATTCTTCTGCCCAAGAATTCTTGAGGAGAGATTTCACAGAGGTTGAAATGGTATTTGGGAGAAGCATTGCTTCACTTGAAGGTTCTGATGTGCACAAGTTCCATGTTTGCACGATTCTTTTTACACTGAGACTCATAACACATTCTAAGGTGGACCTTGGAAAATAGTCACGGCTATATAGGCTGAGTATTAGCACTTTACAGTCCAGCTGGAGCTTCAGTATGTTGTCTTTTTGTGAAAGACTGAGTATAACTTCACAATCCCAAGTTCTGTGAAGTAATTTTAATTAATTCGCTCTACAGCAAGACCAAACTTGAATCCTGCAATTTCAAGCATTTCACTGCTGTGCTTATATGCAATAATGCTGACGTGTCATCGGTAAAATATCTACCTCCTGTTTGCCAGGAATTCAGAATAAGTTGGCTCTTGTCCCTTTCCAGGCAGTTCAGTGCAGTTCTGTGTAGTTGCTGCTCTGACTGCTGTTGCACTTGGATTGAGAAGTAAACAGCACTGAGGGTAAAAGAGGAAAGAGTGCAGCCAAGGAGGTTTGACTGATGCAATGTTGAGCTCTGCTTTTCTTTTGAGTCAGTAGAAATGGGGATTTTAAAAAGTTTTGCCAGTGTGGTTTGGATCCTTAAAGTACAGGTTCATTATTAATGGACAGGTGACAGTTGTCCTGAGCCACCTTTTCCCATTTCAGTGAACTACAACTGTTGATGCAGATTTTCCTCATTGACCTAAGAATTCTTTGCTCATAGCTGTATAATCCTAAATTTGAGGAGGGGCACCCTGGACAGTGCATTGCTGTACTGGGGTCACAGATTTCCCTGGGTTTCAGTCAGACTGGGAGCCCTGGTTAGGAAGGGCAGTGGTGGGAAGGGGGAAGCTGTGCCTGTGGCAGTTTGGCACTTGGGATTCTGTATCACAGGAGTCTCTCTGGAGTGGTCTTTGAACTTTGCTGTGTGCTGCTCACATAATGTGCTGGGCAGCTGACTCCTGCTGCTGGGTTACTGTGTCATCGCCCTTCCCAAGGGGCTCCAGGGAGCAGGAATGCCTTGCAAGGGCTGAAGAATGGCTTTTTCAAGCATAAGGCAACCAATATTCAGCTATTGATATATTATTCAGCATGTTATTGGAGGTTTAGGTCGTATGGTTTTCTGCCAGACACAGGAACACTGAATATCTGAGTGAAGATGAGTGTTGGGCACTGGATGCCTGTGTTGTAATGTCACCTTTATTTTATGAACAGGTCATTTGTGTTCATGATGTCTCCTCTATCTACCGGGTCCCTCTGCTGTTGGAGGAGCAGGGAGTTGTGGATTACTTCAGGCACAGGCTGGACCTGCCCATCGAGAGGCAGCCCAGGAGGATGCTCATGAAGTGGAAGGAGATGGCTGACAGGTGAGCTGCACGCTTCAGGATTGGTTTCTGTTCTTGCTTGTTGGTTGTGTGAGATGATGAGTGTTATTTCCTGTTCCTCGAGTGTTCTTACATGCTCACATTGTGTTTTTTTTCCTTTTTCTCAGAGCCACAAAAAGTTTCCTCAAACCCATCCAAACTTTGAATGTTTCCAAGGTGGGGAACCCACAGCTGCTGTAGAGAGCCTGTGCCAGTGCCTCACCACTCTCATTGTGCAAAATTTCATCTTTATATCCGGCCTAAATCTCCCCTCTTACAGATTAAAACCATCACCACTTATCCTGGCACACCCTACTAAAAAGTCTGTCCCCATGTTTCTCATAAATCCTCTCTCTGGAAGGTTGCCATAAAGTCTCCCTGGAGCTTTTTCTTCTTGAGGCTGAATCACCCCAATTCCCTCAGCCTTTTCCCATAAAATCCTGTGAGATAAACTTAGTGAGATCCTTATCTTACGTTGGAACTGTACTGTGAGTCAAACCCAGCTTGAAGTAATTAAAAGCTGGACAGCTCTGCCCTCCCTTTTCATTAAAAAACCCCTTCAGTAACATTACAAAGTGTTGAAATCCTTTTGTAGCTTTTGTATGGAGATATCAGGAGTGTCAATAAAGAATATTTCTGAGTGTGCTTTCAGGGCAAGTGAGACAAGTGTTTGGTGCCTGTTCTGAGACTCCTTGGACACTTTCTTGTGAGGAATAGACTCAATGTTCATGGGGAAACAGTGAATAGAATCTTTTCAGAAAGGGCTTGAATGTCAACTGAAGCCTTAAATATGTTTGTTTTTATAAGAAATTAATTTTCAAGATCTAGATGCTTTCCTTTATTTCTGTGCCTGGCTTAAGGCAGCCCTGTCAACCACATTTCCTTTTGATGGGGAAAGCCCTTGGTCAGCAGCTGGGCTGAAGGTGTTCAGCAGTTCTGAGAGAAACTTTAAACAAACTCTTGGCTGTAGGCAGGAGTGCAGTGTGAATCCCATGCTGCCAGGTGCTGCTGGGGATTGAAAGTGTGGGCAGCACACAGCCTGAGGACTGCAGAAATGCTTTCTGTGTTTGTAGCTGCTGATACGAATCCATCAGCAGCGTGGGAAGATGCTGTGCAGTACAAACATGTGCCAAGCTGTGCTTTGATCCTCTCCTAGGACTTCACTGCAGCCTTTGAATCTAATGCAGCTTCCTGAAAAGGCAGTTTGGATCTGCTCAGAGTGGCTTTTCATCATCGGGGGAGATGAGTTAATTTATGTGTGGCTTTCTGCAACTGTTCTCCTCAGTCGTTGTTTTGGTTTTGATCTCGCTTTGATGTTTCTAAATCGTAATTATTGTAAAAGGTCACTCTTCCAAAGAGGTCAGCTCTGTTGGACAGGCAGGGGAGCACACAGCTGCTTGTTCCTTGGAAAGCTGAAGAGAATGGAATGGATTCCCATCCCTGTCCTGTTCCTGCTGGAATAATGACCTGTGTGTTCTGTAGGTACGACCGTCTGCTTGAGACGTGTTCCATTGCACTCGTGGGCAAATACACCAAGTTTTCTGACTCCTATGCCTCTGTCATCAAAGCCCTGGAGCACTCTGCCCTGGCCATCAACCACAAACTTGACATTAAGGTAGGGATGGGTCTGTGTGTGGGGAAAAAACTCCCCCATCCCACTCCCACCTACAGTGCTGCCCATCCTAATGCAGATTTTCACAAACCCACAGACAGAAAGGGAAAGTGATTCAGCCAGTGAACATCCCAATTGTCCTTGCATCAAAACAGCTGTTTTGATGATAACAGCATTAAAACAGCTGTTATCAGAGCCTAAACCAGCTTCAGAGCAAACCAGCCTGTCCTGCTGTGAGCTGGATGAGGTGTCTGGAGTGGGTGGAAACTCCTCAGTGCTGAGCTGTGTCAGTGCTGGATGGGTTGGAGGAGGGCAACTCTTTGCTTTAATTTCTCTGACACTTGTTGCAAGTGATCCTTTTTGGGGGTTGTTGCTGTTCACCTTGTGGCACTCAGGTTTTGTGATGCTCCTGCCTCAGGCTTTATTAAGGTTTTCATGCTGGTTTGGCTGCAGTGATGCTTTTAGAGGTCTTGGTCATAGCTGGATGCTCTGAAGAGATGAAATACGTACCTGTTGCCAGAAATTTTATTTTTATTTCAATAGACTTCTAAATGCCCAGCAGTTTCGTGGTGTCAGTGAGTCATGGAAATCGGTGGTTGCTTTTTTTACTGTATTTCCTGTTAGGTCAAGGTTTCCTTTCAACTTCCAAAGTCAGTAGAGGTGAAAATTAGCAAAGCAAGTGAGGCTGGTAAAGTGCAAACCCTGTGGGTATTCCCTGGCCCAGCTGTATGCCAGTGGCTCAGGAGTGAAGTGAGCTCTGTGGGCCTTGTGCACAGACATCTCCTGCTAAAGAACTGAGTAGCTGTAGTTGGTTAAAGAACTGATTGCTGGTTTTGCAACTTCCAAGAAACAAACAGAAATAGAAGGACAAAACAGTTCTTTTCAAGGTTTAGCAGCCTGCCAGAATGTCCAGAAGTTCAGAGGTACTGGAATACTGGAGATGAGAAAATGGAAAAATTGCAGGGCTTGTTTCCATTGTCATAACACCCTTTAATTACAGCAGCCTGTGTTTCAACATATCCTATTCCTCCTTCAGTGCCTTTTGAAGATAATGTTCATTTGATGAGAGAGGGATAGTTCTTTTTCCTCTCTGTGTGGTGGTTTGTGTCTGCTTAGCCCCACGTTCCCACCTTGCTGTGCTGCATTAACAGCTCACATTTAACATTACAGCCTCAGGGACTTGGGGTAAGTCACAGCAGAGCTGCACAGAGGGGAGGACAGAGAAATCACGGGTTCTGTTTGTGCACCAAGAGCAGGCTGGTGAGGAAGGTAGTTTTGTTGGCTAACAGATGGGAAGTCAGCCCAGAGAAAACTTTATCCACTAGGAAACAAATCCAGAGCTGTCCAGGAGGAACGATGCTATCTTAATTTAATGAGAATTCAGGAGGTCCTGTACACTCTTGTGGCAATATCTCATCATCTTTTTTTTTTTTGGATTTCTTCCCAGTACATTGACTCTGCTGACCTGGAGCCAGACACTCTGCAGGAGGAGCCTGTGAGGTACCACGAGGCCTGGCAGAAGCTCTGTGGTGCTGAGTAAGTTCTGCTGTGGTCCTTTCCTTGGGGAATGTGTGATTAACCTGCTGCTGCTGACAGCTTTGGGATCAAGGGCCTCGCTGGAGGCTTCTCAGCACACTTTGACAAGGCCCCAAACACCTCTGGGGGCATTTAGGATGAGATGTTGAAAGGAGAGTTGTTAAATAAGTGAGGGAGGTGGTGAAAGGCAGCAGTGGGGGAGATGATCGTGCTAGTGAGGAATGCACACCTGCATGGTCAGGTGGAAACAGTGAGAGAAAATCAGGAGGAGGGAAAGGGTCTGGTAAAGGCTGTTAAAGCCAGGGTGAGAATGGAAGGTGGAAATGGAGTAACAAGTTCTTCAGAAATAAAGTGTGAGAGGGGGAAAAGCTTTAGTATCAAAGGAATGCCAAGAGTTAGCAAGAAAACAAGAACAAGTGGGGCCTTTTACCCCTCAGGGTGGCAGGATTTGAGTGAGATCAGAAGAAAGAACTTCAAGCAGAGTTTGGTGTTAGGACAAGCTGACATTGTAGCCAGAGGCTTCCTCAGCATGGGCCTGGCTGGGTGATGTGTTTGCAAACGTGTTTGGTGCAGGGTGTGTGTGTCCCGCAGCATGAGGCATTTCAGTAATGATAACCTGCAAAATATCTGGGATCTCTCTTTGGGAAGGTAAAATTGGCGTTTATAAAATCTTTCCCTGTAAATTCCGCTGTATGTGACAGCTCATGTGAAGTCATGTGGAAAGTGCTGCAGCCAGGCCTTGCCATGTGCCTACTTCAGAGCCCTTTTCAGGGGAGAGGTCTTGCAAAAATGTGATTTTCTGGGAGGGAGGTTTGGTTTGTGTGTTTGTTTGGTGTGTGGTTTGAGGCAGCCATGCTGAATGGAATCTTTTCATCCTCATGCAGTGGAGTTCTGGTTCCTGGTGGATTTGGTGTTCGAGGGACAGAAGGCAAAATTCAAGCTATTTCCTGGGCGAGAAAACAGAAAAAGCCCTTCTTGGGTGAGAAACGTGTTTCATCCATAAGAAATAAAGCAAAGGGGAAAGGAGGTTGAACAACAGCCTGACTGGTCTGCAGCAGGAGCTGCCCTGGTTTTCAGTGGTGTGTGGGATGGGCAGTTTTGCAGGCAGTTGTCTGAGGAAGGCAGGGATCTGTGCCCAGCTGAGCTGGGAGTGCAGCCTCGTCCCTGGTTAGCTCTGAAGTGGCCAGAGTTGGCTGGGATGTGCTGGCCAGGAGTCTGTGGTGAGGGGAGAGCAGTCTGGGGATGTTCCAGATCAGGCTGTGGTGATCTTGGCACCAAGAAAGGCGTGACTGCATTTCAGCGAAGTGTCTGGTGAGAGGCTGAGCTGGTGTGGGAGCAGAGGGGTTGGGGAAGGGAGAGAAGTAAAACTGTAGGACTACAGACCCCTAAATCCCAGTCAAAGATCTGCTCATCCCGGTTTTCCTGTGGCTCAGGATACTCTGTGAAGGTGTGTGTGCTTTGCAGTGTGGGCTCAGAGGTCCTTGTCCTGAGCTGATCCATGTCCTGCCTTTCCACAGGAGTCTGTCTGGGAATGCAGTTGGCTGTGGTGGAGTTTGCTCGCAGTGTCCTTGGTTGGCAAGGTAAAAGCACAAAACCCTTCCTGCCTTTGGCCAATTCTTGGGTTGCTTGAGTAATATCTGTAATTTTTTTAGATACCTGTGATTTTAAATTTGTCATAGGTAGGTTTAATTTTCTACCTAGGCCTGTAAAAATCCCTATCTCTTTTGCTAATTCAAAGTAAAAAGAGCGTTTTCCTTACCCTGTCTAAATAAAAATCAATGGAATAAGTCATGCTCATAATGACAGAAAGCTTCCTTTTGCTTAACACGAGGTTCAGCTCCTGAATGAAACACCTTGGTGGCCTGTGTGTGCTGAGCATCCCAAATTCCCACTGCAGCCAGTGGGAATGAAGCCCAAAAAGCAGTTCAGCCAAGCCAGCAGCTGCAGCTCCTTCAGTGAGTGGAGTTTCCTTGTGAGCCCCACTGCTTGAATTCAGCAGGTCCCTGTGAACAGAACTCCCTAAATGGAGTTCTCAGCCTGACTCTTGATTCCCTGCAGTCGGGAGGGTGGGGAAAAAGGAGTTTCTCAGACCACTCAGCTCCTTTCCCCCTCCCTGCCCTCATTCCTGTATTTGAGGCTGTTGAACATGTGTTTTTCCTGAATGAGGGTGGGTTATCCTTAGACTGCAGCCTTTGAAATTGATACCAAACAGTGCTGACAGCCCTGCTCCTGCTGCCTGGGGTGTTCCTGTGCCTCAGCACATTTGGGGATGAGGAGCAGCTGTCCCTGGGGCAGGTCCTGCAGGTGAGGTCGTGGTGTGAAGCCACTGGCTGTTTCTGATTGCTGAACCTTACATTGCAGATGCCAACTCAACAGAGTTTGACCCCAAAACTTCTCATCCAGTGGTGAGTTTTTGGTGATTGACTTGTGATATCCTTACTGCACTTGCCTGCACATCCCTGGGCATGATTCCCAGAGCAGCTGTGGCTGCCCCTGGATCCCTGGCAGTGCCCAAGGCCAGGCTGGATGGGGCTGGGAGCAGCCTGGGACACTGGGAGGTGTCCCTGCCATGGCTGGGGTGGGATGGGATGAGTTTTAAGGTCCCTCTCAACTCAAACTGTTCTATGACAGCTACAGACAGACCTGAATTCCTGGGAACATTTGAGGAAGGCTTTTGTGTTTCTGGTCCAGGGTCCACCATAATGATTGGCTTCTGCTATAATTTAAAATGCTACTCAAAGCTAGGAAGTTATCAAAAAACAGCTTATGATGTTATTTATCAAAGAGTAAGCAATTCTGATCTGGGGGTTTTGTTTCCATAATTTTGCTTGTTTGTTTAACGTGCAGTTCAGTGGACAGCACAGCACTGGCGTGTGCAATGTGTGTAAACTCTGAGTGAGGCCATTTCTTATGTGAAAGTTTCCTGAATATCCACAAACCTCCCATGTGTGCTGTGCAGCCTGTACTGGACAACTTGGCCAGCTAACCAAGTTCTGCTGGTCTGCCTTGGCAAGGCAGTGCTCCTTGGGCTGGTTTCCTTGGCTTTTTGCATGAATGTTGGTGGGATTTATTTCCTTTAATGTGTCAGAGTTTGCCTGTTATTGGTATTCCTCCCTGATTCTCACCTCCCTCTGAATTCTTTCCACAGGTCATAGACATGCCAGAACATAATCCTGGGCAAATGGGTGGGACAATGAGGCTTGGCAAGAGAAGGACACTCTTCCAAACCAAGAATTCAATCATGAGTAAGGCCCTTCCTCCCTCTCCTGGAAATGTTTCCTGGGAATGGTTTGCCTGTGTGGTGGGAAGTGACACCTGGGGATGTTGAAACATCCTTGAATGGCAGCAGTTCACAGGCTGCTCTGGTGGGGAATGGGGATCAGGGAATTTGATCCCCTCCAGAAGTGGCAGCTTCGGAAGGATGCTGAGCAGATGGATGTGTTTAAAGCTGTGGTCACTGCTCTAAGGAACATCTTCCTTCTGCTGCAGGGAAGCTGTATGGAGATCACGACTTCTTGGAAGAGAGACACAGACACAGATTTGAGGTAAAAGTGCTCATGTAGGTATTGATCTTTCCTGTGTAATCCAGACACAAGAGATCATGGCTTGTTCTTGCTTCTGGTTTTCTAGGTCAATCCAGAACTGAAAAAGTGTTTTGAAGAGCAAGGTCTGAAGTTTGTGGGGCAGGATGAGGAGGGAGAGCGGATGGAAGTGGTTGAGCTGGAAGGTGAGTCCTTAAGCAGTTGGTTTGTGGGTATGGGATGGACAAAGGAAAGTGTTTGGAGGGTAATGGAGCAGGTTTTCATGTGGGACCCATTGAGACTGTCTGGGAATGATTCCATCCATAAAATGATGGTAAAAATAAAATCCCACGTGTCTCTCTCCATTTATGGAGAAAAGTCATGGAAATAAATGATCAAGGCTTCCCCATCATCAGGGCTTCAGCACAGTCAGGATTTCACCTCAGCTCAGCCAAAACCTTGAGAGACTTGACCTGAATGTTGTGTTTGTTCCCCTCAGAGCATCCTTTCTTCGTTGGTGTTCAGTATCACCCCGAGTTCCTCTCCAGGCCCATCAAGCCATCACCCCCATACTTCGGGCTCCTCCTGGCATCTGCAGGGAGACTCACCCACTACCTACAGAAGGGCTGCAGGCTCTCCCCCAGGTGGGTTTCAGACAGACCCCAGCCAGAGCTGTCACAGGACAGTGCTGCTTCCTGCAGGATCACCCAGAGCATCCTCTGGGCAGAGTTCCTGGGGATAACCTGGCATTGCTCCACCCCTTCTCCCAACTGTTCTTTTGAGACCTCATGTCTGGTGTGTTGGGGCTGGTTGTGGGGCCACAGAGGTGTCCTCAGAGAGGCCCTGGCTTCAGGGAGAGGAGATCTGCAGCCTTGTGCTGTCACTCAGGGTCTTTGGGGAAACTGAGGCTGGGCCTCCTCTTCTACATGACTGGAGACCTCATGGGCTTTTCTCTACATTGCTCAGACAAGTCCCACCTCATGGCTGGTCCATAAGAAACTTGTTCCTGTTGCTTGTTTAAAGAACAGGCCCTGGTGGTTGCAGCCTCATTTGTTTTTTTCTGTTGCCTTCAGCTTTCTTTGGTTCAGTTTGGAAAGCAAGTGATGTTCAGGGTGGATTTAATGGTGCAGTTCCTGGTGCTGCTGTTCCCCAGTGCCTGCAATTCTGTTTGGCATTCAGGACTGTGCAGCAAATTACAACCATTTGGTGCTGACCTGTTCTCACAGAGAACATGGAGGGGTTGCTGAGTGCTGACAGGCACTAAACAAAAACCTGACCAAACGCAGAGGAGAATTAGCAGTGCCTGTGTCAAACCCAGGGAAATGCAATACCAAAGGAAAGTGTTGGCTCTGTGGGCTGGGCTGCAGTGCAGCTGCACCAGGGGATTCCTGTGTTGGTGTTGACATCACAGTGGTCAGGTGTGGTCCAGAAGAGTTTCATGTGTGAGGGGCTCTCATTTCAATGCCTCTAAGGGTTCAGGGGTATTTTAATTCTCTGCTTTTGCACATTTGAGTTTGAAGTGGCTCATTGCAGCAGAGGAGCCAAACTTTCTTTGTGCTGCAGCATCCCACATTAATTATCAGCCCTTAAAGCACTTTGTGCTCCCTGACCCCAAATCTTTTACTCCTGCAGGGACACCTACAGTGACCGGAGTGGCAGCAGCTCTCCTGACCTGGAGATTACAGAGCTGAAGTTCCCTTCAGCAAATCATGACTGATTCTGGTAATGTCTCATGACCTCAACCTCTTCCTTTTGGAAGGGAATTCTTGCCCAGTGTTTGCTCCTGGCATCTGCCTCCCACATTATTTCTCACTCCATGAGATGTGCTGGTGCTCACACACGTGTTCCAGCCCTGCTGAGGGCTGGGTGGTGCCTCTGTCTGTGTAACAGGGGGTGAGTGTCCCCTTAGCAAAGTGACACACAATAAAGCACAAATACACACAGAGGAATTCAGGGTTAGATTCAGATAAAGCACCACTGGAGCACACACTCCTGGAAATGGGGGCAGAGCTGTGCAAGGGGTTCCTGGGTTTAGGAAATTCAGTATTTTGCAGTCCCTCACCATTGTAAAAGAACATCTTGGAAGTATCCATTGTGTCCACCTCCTGGGACAGCAGTTCCTGTCAGAGCCAGGGCTCAAGCTCTGGTCTGTAAGGGCTGCAGGTGTCACAGGGATGTGGAAACTGCATGTACACAGTCCTGGCAAGGAGAAGGGACTAAAACCTGGCACTCAGACTGCACCAGTAAAACAGGCAGACTTTAAATTTGCATTTTTCCTCTGTGCAGTAGATGATCAGTGATCAGGGATGTGACACCTGTGGGGTGACAGCAGGGCTGCACTGCTGAGTGCCAGGGCACTGGAGAGGTCCAGCCCTTCCCTCCTCCCTTTGTGTGACACTTGCAGAGTGCCTGGGAGAGGGAAAGCAGGGTCACCCCAGTGTGTCACAGGACAGCTCCCCACCCCTGGGTGCAGAACTGGGACCAGATGTGATTGCTGCTGTTGGGCTGTTCTTCACCTGGGTCAAAACCAAGAGTTGAAGAATTCTCCCTGTAAATTTTTATCTAAAGATACTCTGAACCCTGGTCTGACTGACAGTGTCCCTGATGTGACAGGTCTGGTGGCCTGGAGGCTGTCCCCACGTGAGGAAGCTGTGGGGAGGGTGGCAGTGTCCCTTTGTCTCAGCCCAGCTCCCTTAGGGCTGCAGCACCATGAAAACGTTGATTTGCTGGTGGCCAAAGGGTTCAGTCCTGGCCGAGCAGGGCTCACTCCCTGTGCTCTGTGGGGGTGTGGGAGGGGAGCAGGTCACTGCCTTTGGTGGCACAGTGCCCCTGGAAAGGTGACAGACACCCCTGAGCTGGGCTCAGGGCTCCTGTCAGGGCCCGTGTGTCAGACTCTGCCTCCAGTGCTGTGCAGTTCCAGCCTGTGGCTCTTCCCTGTCAGTAATTTCTGCTCCTTTTCTCTCTTCCTCTCCAGGTGTGTCCTTGCTGCAGAGAGGAGTCTCCTTTAGGTTTTCCAGGTGTTCTTACAGCAGTAGCTTCAACACCCTCAGCTTTGGGCTTTCCTAACTTATGGGTTTATAATTTTCGTTCTGAGATCCTGTCCCTTATTTCCTCAGCTCTTCTGTCCTTCCTTTATTTTCTATACAGATCTTGGGTTATTTGTGGAGGAGGGTTCACAGAGGCCCCTCCAGCCTTCCTTCAGTTCCTTCAGCTGCACCAGCTTGGAGGTCAAAGCAAACTGGGCTGTGGGATCTGCTGTGTTGAGGGGAATCCCGTGGCACTCGTCCTTCCCAGTGCAGGGAGTGCTTGGCCTCAGGGTGCCCTGGACACTGACGGTGGAGTTGCTTTCTCCAGTCTTTCTGCTCCCTCCTCAGTCTTTACTTACTGGTGAAATTATGGATGGCACAAGATTTTGGGGGCTGGCTTAGTGTCTGAGCTGGGCTGTGTTGCAGAGAGGGCTCTGGGCCGCTTCATGCAGCCTTTTTGTTTGGTTTTTGTTTGGTTTTTTTCAGGGAAAGGGGGAAGGGGATGATTATTGGTTAGTTTTCATTTTTTTTTTCAGACGCATTTGCAAACCTTTGGCACTGGTGCTCTTGGTGCATTCATTGTCACTATGAATTTGTAACCAGGAGGATCTTCCTGGTAGAATTAGTGTTACTCTGGAACATGCTCAGCTCTGGCTGACGTGTCACTGCAGGGATGTGATTAACTGGGATCAGGCTGTGGGGAGCAGGAGAGCAAAGCTGCCAGGGAGGCCCTGACCCCAGGGGTCCGTGTGGGCTCTCCCTGTGCCAGCAGCGCTCCAGGAGCTGCTCCTGGGGCTGGGAAACTCCCACCCCTTGCATCAAGGGGGAGGTGAGAACAGAGTGAACCACTGAACCACTTCCACTGCTGCCTTGAACTGTGTCCCTGGCCTGGGACACAGCAGCTCCTGGTGCTTTTTCATGGATTTGAAGCGGAGCCTTTTGTTGCCTTTCTGTCCACGTTGGAATCGCGTGTCCTGTGCTCCTGCAATTCCCAAGGGCTGTTCCTGAGGGAGGGGCTCACCCTGCCCTCGGTGTTACCTGTGTTGGGTGCTGAGGGGGCTGAACTGCCTTGGCTCCCTGCCTGCTGCTGCCCTGGAACACCCTGTGTGGCCTTTGGTGATGGAGGGGAAAGGAAGGAAGGAGAAGTGTCTCCGTGGTCGCACACTCAGACTTCAGCAGCTCTGTGGAGTTCGAGGAGAGCTGCATGGTCAGACCTGGCTGAGCCATGAAACCAAACCCTGTCCTGTCCCTCCTCAGTGATCTCCCCAGCCCCTCTTGCTTTAGTCCTCAGTCGTTTCAAATATTCCCTGTAAAGCTGCTGTGAGCCTGGAGAGCTTTGAGCATTCCTCGTGTGCCAATTGCAGCTGTTGTGCAGGAATTACCGAGCAGCAGTGCTGTTACTGCCCTGCCCTGGCTGCTCCTGGGGCATGGTGAGATCCTCCCTCAGCTGCAGCACAACTGTGGTTTTTTTTTTTCTCCTGAAATGTTTGTTTCAGCCAAAACCGTGCAACTGACTTGGTCATTAAATGCTCATTTTTAACAAACTGAGGAGCTCTGAGCTTGCTCTGTTCTGCCTGTTTGGAGGGAGAGAAGGAAAGGACTGAAGCACAAAACTGCCCAATCTTGAATCAAAGCTAGCAAAAAGCTGTGAGCTGTATTCACAGTGGGTTTAGACATGGAGCTCCAAAGTCTGAAGTTATGGAGCTTCCTTCCAGCAGTGGAGAAACCTGGGCTGAGCCTGCAGGCTTTGCAGGGCAGAAAATGGTTTGAGCTGCCCCAGGAGGGTTTGTCCCACCTGCCTCCTCTACAGCTTGGGGGTGTTTCAACAGAAATGAGCAGTTAAAGAAGATGCAGCAAAATTTTATAAATGACTTTGGCATCCCTGGGGCTTGTCACAGAGGTTTGGGCGTTGGGTGGCTCTGGGGGCTCACCCAAGCACTGCTGTGCCCCAACAACCCAGTCCCAGCCCAAAACGGGGATGGATCCAGCTGTCCCCCAGGCTGTGCTGCCAGGGGAGGGCACAGACATTTGTGCTGCAGTCCTTGAGGGGATGGTGCTGTGGGGGGAGGCTGCTGGCACAGGTGAGCCCCAGGACCTCATGAGCCTGGGTGGGGTCCCTGTGCTGTGACAAGTGGCCCAGGAGGAGTCACCTGGACAGGAGCCCTGGGGCCCTCAGTGAGCCCAGGGGAAGCTGAGTTGAGCCTGCAGGGAGAGTCCTGGGGGCTTCTGCCCCTCACCTGCTGCTGGTCCTCGACCAGCCAGGAATTTCCAGCACCCCCCTCACTGCCCTCCCTGGGGCTGGGTGCCCCTCACCTGCCTTCTGCCACCAGGATGTCACCAGGTGGGTGTTGCAGTTCAAGCTGGGACACAAACCCACGGCTCTGAGCACACGGCTCCATCACCCCTCATCACCCTCGTCATGGGGGACAGTCCTGTTGAGCCCCAGGTGTGGGGCCTGGCCAGGCCCCCTTGGCCTCTGTCCCCTCGGTGTTGTCCTGTGGGATGGAGCAGCCCCTGGCAGCCCTCAGGAGCTCCTGTGGGTCTGTGCTCATGGCAATGCTCTGTGGGGGAGCAGTGTGAGGGACTCGGGGCTCAGCCCTCACCCGTCTGGCTGCAGGGACTCTTTGCCCCCCTCCCTCACCGGCACCAGGGCCCCAGGAAGGGCTCTGAGGGCTGTGGGCAGCGATGGGTTATGGGGCTCAGCCAGGGGCTGCCCCTGCCCCGACATCCCTCTCAAACTCCAGACCAGAACGAGGAATTGCCAAAGCCTCTGTCAGCACCAGGCTGCACAGCAAGGACAGGCGGGGGTGTGGGCCTGGGGCTGCCTCAGGGGCTGGTGGACACAGTGAGGACACGGTGTGCCTCGCCGGCACCGCGAATCGCCCCCGGCTCCTTCCGTCCTGTCACCCTTTGAGTGTCCTGGGCTTCCCTCAGCCCCACCCTGGCCCCGCTCTCCCTCCCCGCCCGGAGGAGCGGCAGGGGGTCAGTCTGGGGATCAGTCCCGGGGGTCAGTACCAGGGGTCAGTCTGGAGATCAGTCCCGAGGGTCAGTACCAGGGGTCAGTCCCGGGGATCAGTCCCGGGGGTCAGTCCCGGGGGTCAGTCCCGGGGATCAGTCCCAGGGATCAGTCCCGGGGGTCAGTCCCGGGGGTCAGTCCTGGGACAGCACACCCCCTCCCTGTGCTCCCGTCATGGCCGGGGCTCAGCCCGGTGCTGCGGTCAGTGCACAAACAGAGGGGAGGAACTTGGTATCCTTTTATTTATAAACAAATCAACGTAAAATAAGTGCAGAGGAAAGCACTGGCTGACCCCCCCGGGGCCTGGCTGCAGCGGGGCCGGTCACACCGAGGGGTCCCGGGCGGTGCTGTGAGCGAGGGGCTCCAAGAGCAGCCCCAGGGGGCAGCACAGGCTGCGCTATAGGACAAAAAGCCATTTTGCCTTTTTATTACTTTGGGCTTTGGGGTGGTGGGTTTGTTTTTTTTTTTGCAACTTTTCCCCTTAGGGGTAAACCTGACTCAGTGCAAGAGCCTGGAGGGTTGGTCACCACAGGGGCCCGTCCTGCTGCTGGCCAGGCCCTGGAGGCTGCAGGGAGGTGTGAGCTGTGGCTCTGGATGCAGAGGGTGAGCTGAGGACAGGAGAAGGAAGTGCTTGGAGTGGAGATTCCGTCCAGCCCTTTGGTCACTGCAGAGGAAGCATCTGTGAGAGAGTGTGAGTGTGTGTGTGTGTCCATGCTGAGGTGCGTGTGTGGGCACATGCTGGGGACAGCCCGTGCTGGCCCCATCAGCCCAGTCCTGTCAGCTGTGTCCTGTCAGCCCTGCCCTGTCAGCCAGGCCCCATCAGCCCAGTCCTGTCCCAGCTCAGGCCAGGCTGGTGCTGGTGATGCTCTGGGGGTCCAGGCAGCCCCTGCCCCACAGGCAGCCCCCAGCTGGCAGCTGCTGTCCAGGGGACACTGCGGTGGCACCGCTGGTGGCTCCACTCCGACAGTCCTCGTGCATCTGCAGAAACATCTCTGGGACCACGGGAACCACTCAAGTGCCATCAAAAATAAATACATTAAACTGCCTGAGACCAACAGGTGCCTCGGGAAAGGCAGAGCCCTCACAGGAAGAGCGATGCCGGGACAAGTCACCACCCCGGGATGCTCTGGCCAGACCCAAAACTCTCTTGCACACGTTGAGCTGGGACAGACCAAAACTCTAGAGGAGCAGGAGGGCCCCTGGGAAGACAAACCTCAACAGCTCTGGCATAAAATCACCAACAGTTGCGAGTTCAACACAGGTAGAAAAATCTTCTCATCGTTTGAAACAGACAACTCCTTAGTAAAAAAAAAAATTCCAAAATAAAAAAAAAAAAAAAGGAAAAAAGGCGAGAAGGATCAGCCGAGTCCTGCAGCCTCCAACACCAGCCCAGGCCCATCTGTGCCAGGGCCATGCCAGGCCCAGCCCTGCTCCTCAGCTCTCCCAGCTCACTCCATGCTCCCACACGGCCTCCCCAGTCTGGAATAAATACGAAGCCCTTCCCCCTGGCTCGGTGTGCCCAGCTGGAGCCAGGTCAGGAGCTGGGGGCAGGCAGAGCTGGGCGGATGGGCTCCCCCAGTGTGGAAGACAGGGCTGGGTGGTCAATGCTCTGAGCTCGCTGTGGTGCCACAGGGCTGAGGGTGGATTGGGGCACCGAGCCCCTTGAGGCTGGGCAGGCTCAGTGGCCAGGGGCTGCCCCGGGAGCAGCTGGGGCAAACACCCAGTCCCCTCCCCACGGGCACTGCCTGGAGCGCTGCTCCATCCCAGGGCAGCAGGAGCTCACGGAGAAGTGCTGGCTGGGCAGCAGGGAAGAGACCCTCCACTTCCAACGCCCACAGCTCGAGTCTGGTGCAAAGCCCGGCTGTGCCGGGCTCCTCCTGAGCTCTGTCGGGGCCTGGGCGGGGCCCCGGGGGCCCGGCCGGGCGGCGGGAGTGTCCGTCTGCGGCGGAAGGGGGAGTGTGCATGCGAACCTCTCGGCAGGTGAGCGCGGGTGGGGACGGCCGGGAGCGGAGCTTCCAGGATCCATCCTGCCAGGAGTCCTCTCAGAACTTGCCTTGCTTTAGCTTGTCGATGTGGTAAGTGAGCTTTAGGGCCGGCCCCAGCTTCAGCCCCATGTACTTCATCATCATGTCGCTCCGCAGCAAGAGCAGGGCTTTCCCGTCGATCTCCTGCAAGGACGAAGGACAGTGCTTGTGATGGCACCTGGGAGCCCCAGCCCTGCCCCAGCCAGGTCAGGCCCTAAATGCAACGGCAGGGCTGAGTGTGAGAGCCCTACTCAGCAGCATCCTAGTATGGACATCCCAGTATGGACATCCCAGTATGGACATCCCAGTATGGACATCCCAGTATGGACATCCCAGTAAGGACCCCGCAGTATGGAGACCCCAGTACGGACATCCCAGTATGGACACTCCAGTAGGGACATGCCACTATGGACATTCCAGTAGGGACACTCCAGTAGGTACATGCTACTATGGACATCCCAGTATGGACATCCCAGTATGGACACCCCAGTAGGGACACACCAGTATGGACATTCCAGTAGGGACATCCCAGTATGGACACCCCGGTATGGACAGCACAGGCAGCCCTACATCCACCCTGCTGCAGCCCCAGACCCATGGGTGTGATGGGAATTCTGCTGGGTGATCAACATCCAAGAGCCATTTTCAGAGGGCCAGCACGTCCTGGAGGGAGGTGGAGAGGAAGGAGAAGGGAGGTTTCATTGACAGGAGTGACAGAGGCAGTGCCAATACAAGGGAGCAATTGCTCACTCCAGGGCAGGAGGAATCTGGCAGAGGATGCCCTGATGGTGACAGCCCTGCTGTGACCCACGCAGCCCTCAAGTCACAGCTGAAGATGGAGGTGAGGGAACAAATCCTGAAACCCAAAGAGCCTGAGCTCTGTGATTGGATATTAGGAAAAAATTCTTTCCTGAAAGGGTGGTTAGGCACTAGCATGTGCTGAAATCACCATCCCTGCAGTGTTCAGAAAACATGTGGATGTGGCAGTTGGGAAATCGGTTTATTGGTGGCCTTGGCAGTGCTGGGGGAATGTTGAACTGTGTGACCTCAGAGGGCTTTTCCAACCTGAATGATTCTGTGGTTCTATTTCTGAAGCTTCACAGCACAGTCCCAGCCACTGGCAGAGAGTGGTGGAGCTCCTCATCCCCACTGGGGCTGATTCCAACACAGCAGCTTTCAAAGCATCTGATGCTTTAGAGCAGAGCCAGATGTGTCCCTCCTGAGGCTAAGGAGGGGATGGATCATGAAGCTTAGAATAACCAGAAAACACCTTTGGCATTTGCCAGAGGAAGTCTCCCAGACCCCTGCAGCACTCCTGTCCATGACCCAGTCCAGGCTGGGTCCAGAGCTTTGCACTGGACAGTTTTCCATGAAGAAAATGTTAATTGGTTTGTAAGTGAAAAATAAAAGTCACAACGTTGGACAACAGAAAATCCTGTCCTATGTCAATGCTCAGCTGCTTTCAGGCTGGTGAGATCTCCAGGGATCTCCAGTACCAGGTCTGATCTGTCTTTCCCTTCCACAGACAAAAGCAAGGTTCTCAGGATTGGCAATCCAGAGCACTTCTGTCCCTTGGCAGCTTTTCATAATTAAACATTTCTCAATTATTGGTGCTTCTAAAATAGAACAAATTAAAACAAGAAGTGTTGGGTCAGCCGAGCCCAGAGCAGGACACAGTGCTGGGTGTTTGCTCCCACTGCTGTTCATGAGCAGCACCAGAACATGGACTTTACCACAAGGCAGAGGGAACACAGCTCTTGCAGGGCTCAGGGCGTGCCAGCTGCCAAACCTCTCTCGTAGCTGTCGTGGTACAAACTCCATGCTGTGCCTGCAGCTGTTTTACACTTACAGATGTGCACAAGGACCAGAGCCTTAGGAGACTCCCTGTTGTTACAGGAGCTGGGCAGCGATGCACTCTGTGAATCCCACTTGGAATGTGTTTCTTGCCAGGAGAAATTTGCCACTAGGTGAGTATTAGACTCCAGGAGGAGCAGAGTTTGTGTTTTCAGCACTGAGATTCACTGCAGAGGCTCTGTATGCACCCAGGCCGCTCTCGAGGGGTTCTGATGAGGATCCAAGCCCAGACAAGGGCATGAGCAGGATTTATTTTATATATATATTATTTTATTAAGCATAAAACTCCATCTGGTGTGAAGTGCTGCCGTGTTCTGACTCTCCTGGATTTTGTTTGTGTGATTTGCCCCCTGCCATATGTAACACCCACATGTGTACATGAACTGTGGCACTCACGTGTTTTCTGAAGAGGTCAGCGTGGGGGCCCAGCTGTGGGTCTGACTCACGGATGAACTGCATCACCTCCTCCACCGTCCAGGACGAGGGGTCACGGCTGCTGAGCCGGGAGACGTCCCGGGAGCCCAGGTACCTGTCTGACCCTGGGGATGCCAGACAGAGCTGTTATTGGGGTCCCTGGCACCGCCCCACAGCCATTCCCCCTCAATCCACCACTCAGCTCCTCTCCCACAGCAGGGCAGAGACGCAGCAAGGGGCACGTCCCAGGTGTGCCCCAGATTCCTGCAGCGCAGGCCTGGCACCGAAGCCTTATTCCCTCTCCTTAGGCCTGACTTTTCAGGGCAGCCTTCTACACTGAGCCCTTGTCTCCTCTCTCAAGCCCCAGTGCCCTTGTTTGTCCCCAGCTCCCACTGCTCCTTGTCCATGGCTGACACTTCCCACCTCTGCAGAACACCCCCCTGCCATTCCCACATCTCCCCCATGCACAGTTTCTCCTCCCCTCCCAACACCTTCAGCACATCTAACACAGCAAAGCAGGTTTATGTTTTCACTGTCTGCACCTTCTGATGGACTGAACCCACAGGTGACCCCCTGTTGTCCAAAAGCACAGCTTGAGCTGGCACAGGTCCTGCTGCCAGTGTGCACAGCACCTTGTCTCAGCTCTGCCTGAAAACCTGTGGGGGAGGCACCAGCAGCCTGAGCTTTTCAGAGGCTTTTACTGATGCCATGCAGCAAAAATGATGCTGCTTGCAACCCCACATGCTGCAATGAGCAGTTCAGCTCTCCTGCCCCTCTTCCTCCGTACAGACAAGAGCCACTCTTGCATCTGCCCATCCTCCCACCCCAACCAGGCAACTTTCAACTCCCCAGCCATTCCCAATCCATCCTTACGGACTCAGACACCCATTTATCACTTGGACACAGTTCGGCTCCTTCCTGTTCCTCTCTCCCCACTGGCCTCCAGGTCCACCCAGTCACCAGCCAAAGGAGAAATGTCACCTGTTCAAACTGCCACCTGCAGGTGCCATCACACCTAACAGACTTGGTAGGCTGTGCAGAGCCCAACCTCTGGTACTCGCTGAAGTTAGAAAGGTGTAACTGGAGTTAGAACAGCCCTTTATTGCCCAATTTACAGCTGCAGGGCTGTCCTCAGCTCTTACCCCCAGAGCTAAGCCTGCGCAGGGCAGAGGTGCTGCCCTGGCTGAGGCTAGAGGGCTGGTGCAGGTGCCTGTATCCTGGCAGGCGATAGTCTCTGGAGCTCCTGCTGTGGCTGGATGAATTGACAGAGTTCAAGGCAGAGTCCATGGGGTCCAGGCGAGGCTCTAAGGGCCCTGGGAGCCCGTCTCCCAGGACAAAGGTTTCACCTGGAACGCACCAAGCTGCAGTTAGTGCACCCGAACGCCACGGCCCCACGCTCTCGTGGGGGAGCAGCACTCGCTGGCTCCCACCCCTGGGTGCTCTCTCCCCAGCACAGAGATCAAACCAGGCACTGCTGAGCCCTGGTATTCACCATCTGCCAGAGCCAGTCCAACCAGTGTAGTGACCATGGTCCCAGACTGGAGCTGCAGCTCCTTTGTTCAGCTACTCTGTCCATGCCACCACCACCCTGCGGCCTGACTGCCCTGGGCCCCTCTGTGTGGGGCAGGGCAGGGCTGGGCTGTCCCATCTGGATGCCAATGGACACAGGACTCAGACAGTCCTGAACAGGAAGGGGAGGGGATGCTCCCTGAGGGGTCACACACTGCACATCCTCAGCATCAGCCTGCAAGGGAACTGCCCTGGTGATTGGCACCGGGGTGTCAGGGACGTGCAGAGCAGGAGGGAGCTGTGCCATCAAGGCAATGCTCCCACACTGCACTGGTCCTCTGGCCCCAAAAGTAACACGCTGCTCATCCCTCCTGGCCTCCTGCTGGGCCCTCTTCCAGCCTAACCACGCCAGAGGCCATGTCCCTGTACTGGAACATGCACAGGAGGGCCTGGGCTGAGGCTCTCCTCAGGCAGGGTGTTAGAGCAATATTGGCTTCCTCACCTTCTCCAGAAATGCACTGAATTTGCAGCTGTGCAGGGCACTATTGGGATGGAGGGGCTGAGGAGACTGTGCAGGGTGACAGGTTGCATTGGCTGAGCCAGCAAGATCTGCCTCTGCTGTTGCACTGTGACAGCTCCATTGCAGGGCCACCTTTGCAGGTTTTACTATGGCACAGCTGAGCCTCAGCCCAGGTGGTCCTTGTGCCTCATGAGTCACCCTCAAATATTTGTATTCTTTATGATGAAACACCTGCCAAGGAGGGAAGCAGCTCCACAGTGAGGGGCATTGCCTGTGCACTCCAGACCTGCCAGACCAATTGCCATTGCCTCCAGACCTGCCAGCACACGTGGCTGGGAGCTGCAGCCCCTCCACCAGCCTCTGTAGGGACCCTGAGGGCAGCTCACAGCCCTGAGCTGCTGCCACTCCACCACCACGGCAGGTGACCAGGCTGAAGAAACCCGAGCACTGGCCAGGCCCTGGGTTCCTTCCCTGGCACTTCCCAGACTACAGGAGCAGCAGGGGAGAAGCCAGCACAGCACTGCTGTGCTCAACTGGGATCATGGTGAGGGTGCAGGATCTGCAGGCTGCGAGACCCAGAAACTGTTGAGATTTTCCCAAATTCCCTGCTGAGCTGATGCTGCCACACTCCAGTGAAGGGAAGTGCAGCTTGTCAGAGCCTGAAGTGGTTCCCAAGTGCTGCAGACATTGGGTACCATCGACTGGGGCAGCCTCTCCTGGCTACACCTTATTTGCTCTTGTTTCTATGAACTGTGGCACTATTGTGAGAGCTGGGATTTTCTGGTCTTGTGTCCTGCTGCCCGAGCAGAGATCCAGAGCCAGTTCAGCTGGTCCAGCCCTGACCTTCCAGGGCTTCACACGGTAAGGATATGAAATGGGAACAGCCTTGTCTGGCTGCTGGCCAGCCTGGTGTGGGGTTATCACTGGGTAATTGCTGCTCCCACCTCAGGGCTTTGCCACTCTGCACTTGCTGTCTTTCTTTGCTTTTAGGTCTCTGGGATGTGCCCAGAAACAGCAGCACAGCCTTAAAATGTCAGGTATCACCTGCTGGTGTGCAGACTGCTGCCCCATGTGACCTGTCCTGTGCTGACCCACTTGTCACTTGGTTCCTGCATGGACAAGTGTCATTTCACCTGCTCTGGATAAATAAAAAATGGTTTGCTGACTCATGGCTATTCCTGAAAAACTTCAAACCCCTCCTGCACTGCCACCATTGCATTTCAGCCCCAGACTGGACACAAACCAGAGCTGGCTCCTCTGGAAACCTGCCCAGCCAGACCCACCTGTGGATGTCACTTACACCAATGGGGTTCCACTGTAGCTGTCTCCAAGGAACTACATTTGGTCTCCTGTTGAACAGGATGGTTCTGTTTGACCCCCAAACATTTCCCATTAAACATCTGGGGAAGGGTGCTGGCTGCCAGGGAAGGACAGAGGCAGGAGAGGGGTCCATGGGCACAGCCCTCTGAGCTGTCACAGGACAGTGGCTGTGGGCATGGGAACAGGTCCAAGCTGTGCATCTCAGCCCTCCAAGGAAACCCTTCTGAGGTGACAAGAGAGCTTCAGCTTGCCAGGAAGTCCTGGGACACTCACCCAGATATGCTGGGTCACACTAACACACGTGTCTGAGCGCTCCCAAAAACGCCAGAGCTCTCACAGTGGGGACTGGCATCAGCAGAAGGAATTTCAGGGCTCAGTCTGGGAGGCTGCGAGAGCCCATGCACAGGTTCCTGTCGCTGCAAGGCTGAGGATCCAAAACTCACCCTCAGAATTGGCTTCACTCAACAATTAACATAGGAATTAATTCATGACAGGAATGTGCTGTGATGCATTCTGCAGATATAGGATCCTGTTCTCACATGCTGGTGATCACACACCCGAGGGCCACGGATAAAGCCCTGGGAGGATGATGGTTTTTTTGCCCAGGAGGTAAAACTGAGGGCACACAGTGATCCCCAGGCTCCCTATCCCTGCACAGGTGAGTGCCTGGTTGGGTTGTAACACCACAGCAGAGCTGGGGGGTTTGTGGCAGGGTCAGTGCAAGAGAGATTGAGGGTTTTCCTAGAAACACAAGTACACAGGCAACTGCTCAATGAATGATATCTCCAGGGAAGGGAGATGAGGCAAGAGGGGAATTCCCCTGGGAATCATCTCTAGCCAAGGTGCTCCTGCAAGTGGCAGGGCACAACTGTACTCAGGCAAGATCCAGAATCCTTCACCCTGGCTAACCAGAGTCAGAGGAGGGGGTGGCTGATCCTTAGGCAGATTTCCTTACACAAACTGTTGGATTTAACTAAAGGCTGGCAGTTGGCACATTGTAGGGAAATATGCCACAATTAGTGGCTGAGAGGCAGGAAGCAGATAATTAAAGTTTAATTAAACAAATAGTGCTATAGAATCAACAGTGTCATTTTACTGCTAGAACACGGGAGTTTGGCCACAAGCACAAATGTGATTTGCACTACTCCTGAACACCCACTGCTTGCAGCAAGTGATGGGCTGTGAAGGCAGGTCCCCACTGTGCTGGGACTGCAGTGTTTCAGCACAAAGCCACACTAACACCACTGGATGCAAGAGGAAAACAATGTAAGAGATCCTCTCCCTACGTCTCTGCTTCTTGCCAAATGCACAGTGAATGGAGATGTCCCACTGCTGCTCACAGCCTTCCGTATGGCAAACTGGGGTGTGTTCAGGAGCTGCTGTCTGAGACAGAGTTCATTCCCATGAGAAGATGTACCTTGCTCAAGAAATACTCAATATCTGAGTATTTCAGGTGCATATTCCTAAAACATATCCTCTGATATACAAATATTCCTGCCTGAACCTCAATTTCATGGTGGAGGAGGATGTATGCATTACAGCTTTTAGCTGGGGGATAAGAATGAATTTCTAGATGGAATTTGAAACTGCACCTCCATTGCTCCCTGCTTGGATGAAGAACAGAACCAGACCAAGCTGCTGCAGGAAGGATCACCCCCCCTCACATGCAGACACACTTCCTGCCCACTTGTCTATATTTTTCTGGAAGAGGCTGGAGAATTCTGGCATCCAGATGGCACAACCCATTTGAAGGCCAAGGGATAACTGAATAGACTTTGAAGCAGACTAAGAATCCATCTTGTAGAAACCTACTGAAGGCTCCTCCTTGGAATTACCCATTATGGAAACCTTCTCTCATCACTGATAATACAGAGTGTGCAATATTCACCACCCAAACAAAGCATCTGAACCTTTGGAGCAATCCAATGCTTCAGGAACAGGCTGAACACTGCATGTCCCACCTGCTGGGGGAGGAGCAGGGGCTGGGCTGTCCCAAAGGTTACCCAAATGCAGTGGCTGATGCATCACAGAGGAATGAAGGAAACCAGCACCCATTTGGAAGTGAGAAACAAAAGTGGCCTCAGGGAATAGAGTTTGACTTATGAGTATGCTGGAATAGATGAGGCACTGCCACACACCACCTCTGTCTTCAGCTCTGTGACAATTAAACCCCACAGTTTTCATCACTAGATAACAAGGCCACTAGAAACTGCCCATCATAGAACCTTAAAGCCCAACCAGTCCCACCCCCTGCCATGGGCAGCAGCACCTTCCACTACCCCAGGCTGCTCCAAGCCCCATCCAGCTGGTCTTGGAGACTTCCAGAGATGGGGCAGCCACAGCTGCTCTGGGCAAGTTCAGCCCAGCTGTGCTTACAGACAGGGGAGTGACTCTGCAGAGCACAGGGCTGGACACAGACCAAAACCACCCACAGTGGTGCCAGGCTGGGCACTCACACCTGGGATCAGCAAAACCAGGGAAACGGGGATTCTAAAGGGACAGCAACAGAGCATGAAGCCACTGAACTGTGAGCCCACCCAGGAGTCTCCAGCAGTTTTTCAGGGATTTCAGTCACAAAGAATTGTGACTAATACCTTGGCAGATTTCACCATCCATTAATTAAAAGCCCCAGTAAGATTAAATCTTCAGTCTGCATTATGAAGGGTTTGCAGCTCAGAACAAAAGTGGGAGTGTATTTATTGAAGATTACTCAGTCCAGGGAGTCCTCCAGCTACCTGGACTTTCTGGAAATCTCCCACATGTGCATGCAAGGGACACCTGTGGATCCCACACCAAAGAGGACACTCCTGCAGCTGCTGTTGGGAACATGGCCCAGCACATCTGCACCAGTGGTATCCCGAGGTATCCGGGAAGCAGCAGCAGTGGGATGGGAATGGTGTGGCTGAGCTGGTGGAGCCAGTGACACCCCACAGCTGGTTCAGGGAGGCCTGTGAGGAACAAGATGAGATCCTGGGAAAGGGCAGCAAGTTGCTGCACATCAGCATCTGTACAACAGGCTGCAGCAAACCCTCAGGGAAAAATTCCGGGGGCAGATTGACTGAGGCAGCTGGGCAGGTCGAGCACTGTTAATCCCATGCACAGCGAGGGAAACTAAAGCAGATTATGTGGTGTGAGATGGTGATTGTCAGGGTTAGAAGGAATTCCCGCTGCATTCCACATGCCTGACACATCTGTGTGGGGAACCTGTCTCATCACAGAGCAGCTCATCCACTCCCCTCCGGAATACCAAGCACAACCCACGCCAGGGACAAGCAAAGCAGCTCCCTGAAGCCACGGCTGGGTTTGGCAGGGCAGATGTGACCCTGCTGCAGCCGGGACAGGGCGCTGGGAACAGCCAGCTTTGGGAAGAGACACTGTGCTCACCTTCCAAAGGGTGACGGTCATTCTTTGGTAACTTGGGGGAGAGAGGAGCACTGTATGGAGGGGAATCTTGGGAATAGCGCTTTGTACCCCGGCCTGGTCCCTGCAGAGAGCCGTCTAACGAACTGCTTCTGTCTAGGAAAAGAGAACAAGCCCTCTTTAGGAGTGGAGACCTCCTGGGAAATGCAGTCTTGTCAGAGTCCCCTGAGCCTTGCGTGCATCGCCAGCCCGGGCACCCACCACCTGTTCAAGCTGCAGCCCAGCAGCTGGCAGGGCTCAACAGAGCAGAGTTTGCAGGTTTTCTCAGAGAAAAAGGGTAGCGAGAAAACTTACAAAGAATCTTAGCCATGTCTTGCCATATTTCACCCAAAAATCACCTCTAATTGACTTAATTTCATTTCTCCTCATTCTACATCTTGGCTCATCACACACAATTCCTGCTCATCCCACTGGCACCATTCAGACACACATAACCCTTGGAAAACTGGCAAACAAGCCTTGGGTGATTTGCAACCCCTCTGTGCTATACACAGTGCTGGATTAAACCCTACTCCAATTTTCAATCTCCCCTCTCCACAGACCCCTCAGGTGCTGTCACTGCTGCTCCTCTCCAGACACATCCCCAGGATGGGACTCTCCATATCCCGCACAGCAGACATTGGGATGGGCTGGGACGTCTCTGCACACACGGCGTCAGTGGGTGGATGGACAAGGAATGGAAGCACTGACACTGATGGGGACAGCAGCCAGGTAAGTGACACAGGGGGGGCAGACCCTGTCCCAGCTGAGGTGCCCCTCCAGCTGTCCCCTGCCCACACAGGCCAGCAGCTCCCAGGTGTGCCCTTGCACACCTTGCACACAGCAGCTCCCAGGTGTGCACTCCTGAGCACGGGTGACATGTGAGAGCTCGCAGCGTTCCTGGGGGTGGGCACAGAGGGGTCAGATGCCCCTGCACAAATGCCAGGAGCCACCAGCAGCCTGGAGCAGCCCTGACTGCTGGCACAGGGCAGGCACAGGGGCAGGAGGGGCAGCAGGTACGGCGGGGAGCAACGGGACCGACACCAAGGGAGATGCAGAATGCCCAACAAACGGAGGTACAGGTGGGGGGAAGCACCAGATGGGCACAATTGAGTTGATTAAGGAGAAACACAAAGGTAGAGAAGGGACCTGTTCAATCAATACCCTTTAGGAAAATGAAAGAGCTGCTTGCACTGAGGCCCTGGGACTCCATAGGAGTATGACCAAAAATCACTGTGACATTGCCAGAAAAACAAATTCCATCCTCAGGATGAGTTCCTGTAAGAAACACTCACTGCACAGAGAGGGGAACACATGCCCTTGGTAATGTCTCTGGATAGCCCTGTGTCAAACTGCACCTTCTTCACCCAACAGCCACAAAACCACAACACGAGGTGATGCTTTACAAATGTTTCATCAGGTTTTGCTTATTTTTTTTAAGTGGTTGATGTTAAAAGTAATGCAAATACAGCAGGTCAGGTTATTGAAGTTAATCCTAGCAATCAGAAGTGAGGTTGGTGGAAATTAATGAGAGGATAAACCAAAACCAGAATTCTGGTTTTAAAGGACAAGTTTTAAGAAAATACAGAAATGGAGTAACAGACAGAGCTATACTCAGATCATCAGGAATAAAAATAAAATGCCTTCAGTTCAAAAATGACATAAATCTCATGAATGTGTACCATCAAAGAGGAAATAATCTGAGAGGGAAGGATATCAGTGGATAAATGCTCACTTTGAGAAGGATGCTGAGAACAAGCAGAATAAAGAGAACCAAGTTAAGCTAAAAGACAATATTAAGACCAGGAGACACAGACATCAAGTTGCCCAAGAATAAATTAGGGCTGGAAATTACAACATAAGTTTCTAAAATCTCAGCATAAAACCAGTGGAAAAGCAAAATCTGCAACACCAGAGTTAATCCAAGAAGCCCCATGTGCTGTGGTGCTGTAAGAGCAGGAGCCAGGGCTCAGTAGCCCAGAAGATCTCTCCAGCCCTGTGTTTTCAGATGCCTCCAGGCCACATCATGTTCACGTTGCTGTGAACAGCAATCGGCTGCCCAGTTCCCTGCAAACGGCTGTTCCTGATGTACAGCTCAGTCTGTTTCTCCTGATTTCCATTCACTCAGTAAGGCAGAATGGCAGGACACTGCTGACCTAAGGGCTGCTGCAGAGCTTCCCTCTGCCCCAGGCACACACACCAATCCTCCACGGCACCCACAGGGGTGCTCCTGCAAAGCCACTTTGTTCTGGGAACTCACACCAGCTCCCAGTCCTAACCAGTGACCGTTTACTGGAAGAACCAGCCCCATACAATACATTCCTGTACTGGAGAGGAAACAAGGCAGGACATGCAGAGCTGAAGGTGAGACCACAGCAGCCTTGACATCTGGTGTGATTGAAGGATGTATAACTCCACCCTCATTGCTCCATGACCAGCCCAAACTTCCCAAAATCACCAGCATTGTTTCCCTGTCCTCACCAGAAGCCACTGCAATGTGTAGATAATAAAGTTTACCACCTTCTTTCAGGTGCCTGAGAAAGGTGTTACATGAGGAGATGCCCAAGAAGCTCAGACACCAGGATGAACTGATGGACTAAGTGCTGTCACACCTCTGACTGGTTAATTCTTCTTTAACTGCTGCAAACACTCCGAATCAGAGTTCAGGATGGGCAGGTCTCAGTGTCGTGTCAGATCCAGTGCTCTGCTTGAGTTGAATTCCGATTGATACTTTCCCACTCTGCCCAGCAGCCCAACTCTTGGCACAGCCACCACTGATCTCTCACGAAGGCTGGAAACTCGGCCCAGAGCTGTGTGCTTTCCTTCACACTCAAGTTTTGTTCTCCCTCCTGATGACAGGGTACCTTCACACTGAAACATGGGGATTTCTTCTGTTTGAGGGCTCCTCAGGGGAAAGCCTCCAGTCCCAGTAACTAGTCATGCTGTTCCTGTCCTTGCATATCCTACAGCTCCTCTGCTCCTGGCTCTGCTGGCTCCAGCCAGGAGGAAGCACAGGATGGGAAGATCCTCTTGCTCTCTAGACTCTGCACAAAGTGCTTTGTGAGGTGCAATGAATGGAAGCACTGTGGCATTTGGCTGTTGCTCCTACACCTCGTGCTTAGCAACTTCTCCTTAAACAGTTCTTCCTAAGTGCCCATCCTTTTACGTTCACACAACTTTTGCTTTTCTTGCCAGAACCATAATTATGCAAAGGATTAACTTTGGAAAGACCTCAACACAACAGCTATTTGCTGACTAGAGGGGGAAGAAAGCAAGACAGGAGAGAAGACCAACACTTGTCAACCACCTAAGAGGGTACAGCCAGCTTTGATCCTCTCCATGACTGACACTGCTGGAGCAGGAGCTCCCCCAGAACCTCAGAGAGCCTGCAGGGCAGCCATCACCCCAGGCCTGCTGCCACTGCCCAGCACCATGGGGGCACTACCAGGCTTGATTTCCACTGCTTCTGCTTCGGAGCAGTTCTGCAGCCTGACAATCTGCACTGTGGCATGAACTGTCTTGCTGGGGTGAGCCGCTTCAATACCATACCAAGGAAAACAAAACCACCTCTGCTTTGTACTGCTGCGTGAGCATCTCCTCTGAACAGATCACATTGTCACAGAGGGCTGGATGCCCTGGCTGCTGCCAGCAGATCCACAGCCAGCACAGAAACCACTCTGCTTTAATTAATTTCTAATTACAATTTACATGCTGCATGTTATCACTCTCCCTTCTCATGCAGTCTTTCACCTGAATTCCTCGCTGTATGAAGTCACCACAATCAGATCACAGGAAGCGGGAAGGACTGGGGGACAGAGGAAAGGAGGGAAGACAAGGAGACAGCACGGATGAGCGGAAACCTACAGCGGAGATGGAAACCAAACTGACAGGCAGAAAATGCAACTGGAATCCTACACAACAAGAGCCCTGCGGGCATGTGCACGACACTGGGTGTGATGTAATGAACCCTGTGAGAGGGCTCTGGAACAGGAGCCTGCCTTCGGAGATAGAGGTAAAATCTGGGTTAAGACACGGAGCACCTGGGTCCCTACAGCGCCGCCCCCGCCCCAGCTCCTACCTGGTAGATACCTGTCGTGGTCGTACTCGTGTGAGCGCTGCATGTGGCTGTTCTGAGTGAAAGGCTGGTTCCCAAAGAGGTTGTCACTGCGCAGATTGTGGCAGAGCTTCTCCATGAAGCGGAGGACGTAGGTGATACTGTTTACTGCTGGCAGGTTCAGAGTGTGCTGTTCCCGATCAAACACAGCTGGAGACAGAAACAAACAGAGCCCAACACGTGAACCCCCCGGGAAGGCGGGAGGCTACGCCCAGGGCCGCACAGCCAGCTCCTGGATTTCAGCATCACCGGGGCTGTGGAGAGCCAACAAAGCCACTGCCTTCCGCTGCCGGGGCAGGCCAGGACCAGCCCGCTGCACCCAGCACGGGGCCGGGACAGCGCCAGGGGAGCCGCGTCCGAGGGAACCGAAAGGATTCGAGGAGGGGCCTGAGCTCGCAGATCCGGCTACGGCACGGGCTTAGAGGAAAATTAAAACCCGGGGTGTTCCTTGTCTCTCCGTGAGGAGTTGTGGAATCCCCCCTGTTGTGGCTCTTCCCAGGGCTGGGGCAGTGCGGGGGGCCGGTCGGTGGGGCAGGATTGCTGCCCAGGCTGATGCCAGGACTGAGCACTGCCTGCTCCAGCAGCTGTGCCCGCAGGCCATGGGAACTGCCCCGCTGCTCGCAGTCAGCTGCCAGCTGTTGCTTCACTGACACAGATGTGTGGCAAGAAAGAGAAGACAGAACTCTTCTGTCTGCCCCTGGCCTGTGGCTGCAGCCAGCTTCAGGACAGACATCTTCCAACGAGAGAATTCTTGCAACAACCTCTCTGGAGGCAAAGTGCTGCGGGCCCGTTCTCACCTGAGATGACCTCTCCCCCGTGGCCTTGTTTTAAGAAGGAGAAGACAGTTTTCTGATGATAAGCGCAATCAATGCAGGCCTGTACTGCTTGCTGCAGGACAACAGAAGCTCGAGCTGGTCCAAAATGGTCTGGCAGTTGCTGAACTTTCTTCTTGTCTAGGTGGGGCCCAGTGCTGCCGTTCTTGTTCAAGTAAATGCAAACTGCCAAGATGAGAAATGTGTTTGCCATTAACCCACTCAAGAAAGCAAGAAACAGATGCCTAAAATCCAACCTGAGAGACGCTGAGATTTTAAGACTGCCAATCACTCACAAAGTGGAATCCACCACGACTGCCTGACTGCATCCTCACAGCGGAGCCGCTTCTAGACGGTATTCACCTCCAAAATCCTCCTGCCTCATGCTCACCTTCCAAACTGCTGCTGTTTCTCCCATGCTCTCCCCTGCAGTCAGGTAAAGTGGTTTCCATGCCAGCCAGGTAAGATGGCTGTGATGTTCAGAGGGGAAGAAGGAATTCAGCCCCCACTTTCTAGGGGTTCCCACAGCGTTTCCTTTTTAGGGAAACTGGTTTCTTTAGGTTGCTCTGAAAACTGGCCAACTACATTCTGGGGAAACAGAGAGCTCAGCCCATATCCATTGCTTGACTCAACATGCCAAAAGCAGCTTTGCATTAGACTTCCCTGGCCAGATTCATCCTCAGCTGTAGCAGTGCATACACTCTTCACTGCTGCTCCTCCTGCTCCCCTGTTCCCTCCTGTCCCTGTGTGCCTTGATATCCTGGCTGGAGCTGGGCAGATCACAGTCCTTCAGCACCTCCTCTGCCCCTTGAGCAGTTCCAGCAGCTGTGCCTTGCATGGTGTGGGAGAGCTCACAGGGGGTGCTGCACACCCCACTGCCCCTGGGCACAATGGCCACAAGTGTCCCTGGAGAGCTGAGGAGTCACCAGCATGCAGGGGAAAGGGGTCCTTGCACTCAACAGGTGGGCTTGCAATCTTCCTACTTCATTATTTCCAATAGAAAGATAAATGAACAGCTGCTCTGGACTCAAGTGCCTCTCTCAGGCCAGCCTTTCTGGACTGGTAAGGATTGCTGGTTTACAGGCTTAGGAAGAAATGGGACTCTCTCAGGGTGTTGCTGCCTGCCTGCTGCAGTTCCTAACTGTGCAACCCTGTCAAGAATGTGGTCCAAGACCCTCCTTACCTGTGGGAGCCTGCATGGCAGAGCTGGGGATTGTAGCAGCGTCCTGGGGCACAGTGCTTGTGTCTGGCTCTGGGGTACTGGTTGTTGGAGAGGTGGGTGCTGGGTTCAGCAATGTCCTAGGTTTCCTCTGCAGAAAAAGAGGAGATATTTCTCCTTTTACCCCTGCTCTCCTTTACCACCCATGATCACTACACTCTCTCCTCTGCATCCAACAGACAAGGCACTGTGGAACATGACACATTTCTGATGGTGATGACGGGGTGTCTCAAGAACCTAGTAATCAATACGTGTGTACTTTACAAACCACAACCCTGAAAAATAACAAGCCTGGGATCTGCCACCTCTGTTTGACTCAGACTAGCCACACACAAAGGACGGGAGAGCTTATTCTACCCTTTGGCCATCCTGTCATGCTCCCAGCAGCTGTCATGCTACTCCACAGCCAACGCACTTCCAAAGACACAGATTCTTGATGGAAATGATCTTTAGGACACAGACATTCTCTACAGCTCTGGGGCTGGGCTCTGAGGATACTCCCAGCCCACACACCCCTCTGGTCTCCTACTTGCTGCAGTCACACAGCCAGAGGCTGAGACAAACGTGCACAAACACACGCATGCACCAACCCATGGCAGGACCTGCAGCACCTGCTGTTCACCCGCCTGCATCAGCATCAGCTTTTACCTTACTGCCAGGCTTGGGGCCTCTCTTTCTGGGGAATTTCAAAGGCTCCACTGACTTGGAGGGTGTAGGCATGGGGTGGTGGATTAGCGCTTTGGTCGTTCGACCACGCTTCTTCCCTGTTTTGCGACGCCTTTGCCCTTGTTGATGCCCCAAAACAGTCTTTGTGCTACTGTGCATGCTAGGTTTCTCCGAGTTTACTTCGGAGGCAGGTAAAGGGCTCTTTGGAATCACAACTGAAATAAAAAGAGAAAAAGCAAATGTAATTAAATCAGGTGAGAATCAAAACAAGAGCAGCCTCCATCTTTATACAGTGTCACATGGAAAAAAAAACCTGGAGTACTCCCAGACCCCTGGGCAGGGGGACTGCTCTCCAGGCCAGGATAAAAACCAAACACATGGAGCCCCGGCTCAGCACTTGAGCTGGGGGACACTGGGGCTTAACCTGCATGGGCTGAACTCCAGAAGGATCATGCTTGCAGCCATACCTTCCTTCCTGAAAACAACTGGTACCTACAGCTCTTCCTTCTGCGAGTGGCGGCCTGCCAACAGCCATGGAAAAGGCTGAGAGCCTTCCTAGGGAGGGATCAGTCAAGACCTGTCTGACAGTCACAGAGCCAGTGCTGCAAACTGGAAATCCCCTCTCTCAAGGCTGACATCAAATCTGTTCTGTCCCTAAATTTCCAGCAAACTGCAGTGGAAGGGACCAGCTCCATCCTCGCTGCCTGCAAGGATGACTGCTCCTAGCCCTGAGCAACAGCTCAGCTCAGCTGGACCGGCTGCCCTGCTCCTCCCACATACTGCCAGAGGCAGGTCTGTTCCTCCTTATCTTCTCACTCTTTCCATCACAAAACCAGGTTTCTGGTATACTTGCCCACAAATCCCCTAAATTTGGTTACTCATCTTTCCCAAGCCTGCTAAAAGCCAGAGATATGCTGGCCCAGCCTAGCAGACCAGTATTTCCTTCTATTTTAAATTTCTGCTAAAAAGAAGCAAACCAAAATCCTGCTGCATTTTGAAAACTGCAGAGTGATCTTTAGGATGTTTTGTTTCTCAAATCTGGAAACTTCAATGTGTGAGCAAGGAATTAGAAAGAAACACAAGCAAACACTTTTGAAATCAGGGGCTTAATAGTTAAGGAAAAAAAGTGTTAGCCAGGCAAACAGAGTGCAATAAAAGATTGATACCAGGATGGCACAACTGTGGGCATATACAGAGATTTTTAAGGTTTTTGTAATGAGGATTTTAGGACCAGTTACTGTTAACAAAGATTTGTTCCCCTGGCACAACGAAGTTGTGGCTGCCCCTGGATCCCTGGAAGTGTCCAAGGCCAGGTTGGGCTTGGAGCAACCTGGGACAGTGGAAGGTGTCCCGGCCCATGGCAGGGGGTAGAATGGGATGGGATTTATGGTCCCTTCCAGCCTACACCAATCCATGATTCTAAAGCTTCCATACTGCAAAGAAACATAAATATCAAAGGGATGTGGAAGCCAGGGCAGGGAACATTTCATCTGAGATCTGCACAATGCTCAATGTCTAAACCAAGCTGTGCCACAATGAGGTTTCTCTAACACGGAGGAAAAACTGAGAATTCTACAGACAAGCTGTGAGGCAAACCCATGTTCTCAGTTTTACTAGTAACAAACTCGGAGAAATGCTGCATTTGGGAAGTTGGCATGCAGTAGGCAGAGCAGCTGGACTGCACCCTTTGCTCCCAGGCTGGGACCACATCACTGGAAATTCAATGCCAGGGAAAAGGAGACTGCTGTCAGATGAAATCCCGGGGTGCAAGCTTTCACTGTATAATTTTATGTTAAAAAGGGATTTCATCTTTTGGTGAAATAAATGCAAGAAAAATCTGTTGCCCACTTCAGCTGTAATGACAATACACATAATAGTAATTTGCCAGGCTTGAAGAATTGGTTTTGGGATTTGGGCAATAAAGGCCCACAGCTGGGTGCATGCAGATCCCATGATGGGACACCTGATGTCATTCAGCCACTCAGAGGAGTTCCCACTGTGCCTGTACCCTGGTCCCTGCTACAGGCACAACTCCTGCAGGGATGGAGGAGCTGCCACAGCAAGGGAGGCTGTTCACAGGCTAAATTACATCTAAATGTGCAGCCAGCTCAGGACAGAGAGACACAGACTGCGACCTAGATTGGAGCTGTGTGTCCAGCAGTGCTGCTGAGCACAGCCCTGAGCACAGCCCTGGACAGGCACTGATGTTTTCCCTGGGGCTGATCCCATCAGACTGATGCAATGCACAGACATTTTTCTGACCTGGAGTGATTTAATGAAATGAGGTCTTATCCTCCCACAATCCAGCAGACTTGCCTGGCTTTTTGTTGGATTTGAACCAGAATCCGAGTAAACACCAGCCTGTGCTAATACATTTCTCTGTCCCTACCAGATGCACTGAGCTGTGGGAGGAGGAGACACCAAGAACTCCAGAGCAGAGTCCTCCCATCAGCTGTACCTGCACATCAATGGTGCAGCCCCAAAACACAGGATTACAGCTCTGCCTCATCCCCAAGGCACCACTTCCACTGACTGGATGCTTCCTAAAGGAGCCTGCAGTTTCTTTTCAGGTGCCTGTTATTTTCCTGCAGGATTTCAGCCCCTGCTGTCATGCAGATGTGGTGCAGAAACACGGGATTGCTCTGCAGGGATCAGTGCCCAGTACTCAGCCCTGCCTGCACCCACCACAGCACCCACAGAGCTCCAGAGATGGAAACAGCTGTGCCCAGCAAGCAGGATTATCTCACTGCTCCAACCACTGCCCAAGTCTCCTTTAACTGCCAAAAGCTTCAATTTACTGCATCTTATTCTTACTATTATTGCATCTTAATTTTTAAGGATCTAAAGCTATTAAAAAGTGTCCAAAGAGGGGCCACACAAGGAGCAGCTGAGGGCTCTTGGTGTGTCCAGCTGGAGCAGAGCACCCTGAGGGCAGAGCTCAGGGATCTGCAGCTCCAATCCCTGCCCTGGGACAGGGCCAGCACCCAGGGCACGGCTGGAGCTGGGCCAGGGCAGGCTCAGGCTGCAGAGCAGGGAAAGGTTCTTCCCCCAGAGGGTTCAGGCACTGCCCAGGCTCCCCAGGGAATGGGCACGGCCCCGAGGCTGCCAGAGCTCCAGGAGCCTTTGGACAGCGCTCCAGGGATGCCCAGGCTGGGAGTGTTGGGGGGTCTGGGCAGGGCCTGGGGCTGGACTGGATCATCCCTGTGGGTCCCTTCAGCTCAGGATATTTTATGGTTCTGTGATTCAGCTGGTGACAGTGCCAGCCCAACACTGAGCAGCTGCCAGAGACATCCTCACCTTCTTCTTCCTTGTACAAGCCACTGAGAGGAGCCACATTTTCAGAAAATCAAGTGAGGCTTCTCTTACTTAGAAAATCAACAGTTTGCTGTTCCTGAGTAAAGCAGCACCTCTCTGTGCCACAGCTTTGTTGCTCACCTGATCTCTGAGCAATCTAATCAACTCCAAAGCTGGCCTTGCTTTGAACTAGTTGAGCCACACAACCCTGAGATCCTTTTTGACTTAAATTATTCACTGATCTGAACTCATGGTTATTTCAGCTCATTAAAGGGACAGAAAACTAATCATTGGAAATTTTCTGCTGTCTTGATTTGGGTCACACAGGCATCCAGGACAATGGCAGACATGGAGGAGGAGGAGGTTGGCTGGCAAATGATCCATTTGGCACAGTGAGAAACATCACCCTGAAGATGCAGCTCAAACATGGCTGAACTCAGAGCCAAAGGGCAGCTGGGCACCACCGATGACGTTATTCATCACTGAAGGATTAGTTTAAACAAGAGTTCTGAGCTTTCTGCAGAAACAAAGAGACTTCACAGAGAAGTCCTGATTTCAGGCTCGACTTCCTAATGCTAAAATATCCCCTGTCAGCTGATACCTGGCACCTGCAGCTGCCCACCACACTGTGACTGTTGCTTACAGGAGACTCTGCACAGTTGCCATCCACACTCTGAGGGTTAGCCAATGCTAGGAGGCAGCATTTGTCACCCATCAGCTTATCTGAGACTTGTCACAGCTTGAGGAAGACAAAATTATGTCCTTGGGACAAGAATTACTAAGTCAAAACATGTAGAAAAGTATGGAACAGAAAAGCTGAAGTTGCAGAAGGGTTTCCTGCCTTTCTCTCCTATTTACAAGGTTCATTTACCAAGAGCTGCAGGAGCACAAATCCCAAATTCCCATTTTCTGTGCCGAGGGCTCTGTACTCTCAGATGCAGCTGTGGTTCATGTGCTTCTGCCTGGAGATGTCCAGAATGGCCCCTGCAGTGTCCTGAAGTGCAGGGGGAGATTTCTGAGCACAGCACTTGTGCCCACTCCAAAGCCCCTCTGACAGATGTCCTGCAGGCCACCCCTCCAGTGGTCCTTTGGTGCTCACTGCCCCTTGTCCCATCTTCAGCACTTCCTGGGCAGAAGCAGCACTCAAAGACGTGGGTTAAAGAGACCCATTTAAAATAAGCAAATTTGCCAGAGAGCAAAAATCTTGTTGTGATCTGTCTGAATCCTTCCCTGTGTGAGTTATTTCAGTCCTGAAGGTTGGAGCTGGACAGGAACCGGAGCTCATTGCCTGTCCCAGAGTGAAATGTGAATGGTTCAAAGCCCTGTGGTTCTTTCCAAAGCAGAGACCATCATCATTTACCACCATGAGCATGACTGGGACAGAAATAAAGGCCATGGGAAGGCTCCAGACTTGGATTGTCCTGAGCTTTCAGCAGACATGGCAGACACAGCACAGGACAAAGGGCTGGAGCATGCGTAGGAGACATGGGCTCCTTGCAAAGACAGGGATTAAGATCAAGACTTCAAATCCTGGAATTTAAAGGTGAGAAGAAAACTATCTTGATAATTCAGTATTTCCTGCAGAGATTCGTGCTCTCCAGCCTGAAACACCTGTCTGAGCTGAGACCAGAGGAGATGTCCAACACAGTGCTGGGATCCAAGTGCTGCAGGATTCGGCATGTCCTACCTGTTCTCATGACGAGCTCTCTCTTCTCCCCAAGATACACTTTCTTTTCACACAAGATTTGTCTAGCTGTAGGTTTTGACTACTGAAATAAGGTACTTTTATTCACTAATCCCTTGGCCAGTGGTTACACAGCAGCACGCAAAGAAACCCAAACCCACAGCCCCCAAAACCCTCCATCCCACTCATCCTCACCATGAGGGTGCATTATAATGTCTTTTTTGGGGAGGACATCCACAGGCACATGAAAAGCTGTAACTTCAAACTAAAGCAATGCCTTTTGTGCATTTATTGAACCCGAGACAGGCTCTGAACATTCATCATCAATGTCCCATTTCTAAAAGGCTTAGAAATCTGCATGGTTTGAAGCAGCACTCTTCCTAACTGTTGGCACACACTCGGATGAGCTCTGTCACTGCAGATGCCACTGTACATCCCCCTGGCACGAGCTGTGCCATTTTATATGGTTGTTTTATTTGTTTTTTCCAGTTGTTTTATTTATCAAAATAAAACAACTGGGAAAAAAAAAAGGTCTCAAGAGTCACAGTGATATCAGCACTGCGATTTGCTATTTGCAGAAGTGTCACATTTTCATTCTCACAGCAGCATTCCTGTGTGCCCTAAACCATACTGGCACTTACACCCAGAGCTCTCTGAAGCAGCTCAGCAGGGATCTTGCAAAACTTGGCAGGTGTTCCCAGCACCTTGTACCATGTCTCAGAGGTGTGGGGCAGCACATAACTTCAGAGCTTCAGTGACTTGCCTCAAGTGCTAGAGCAGTAAGTGAACTGCAAAACAGCCCAAACGTCCCACCTCTGATTGTAACCACACACAGAGATGTGGAAAAGAACAGGAGACTGCAGTGGGTGCTACTGGAGCTGAAGACAAAAACCTTATTCTGGACCTACAGGGTGTGCTTACACAGTTAAACACCGGAACTCAGGACCCAAGAGACCTCTCCATCTCCAAGGCTGACCCTGGTGCATCTCAGTCTGCCCTGTTCACCCAGACACTGGCTAAACCCAAACAGATGGTTCTACCCAAGCACAAAGTGCATCTGCTAAAACATTTTCCAAAACAAAACAGAGGCTTTATCCAATAACACAGCCCACAAGAGCAACCTGAGCCACTTGGGCAGTGTCAGTCCAGCTACTGCAACAGAAACCTGGAGGGGTCTGGACTGGCCAGAGATCACATGCAAGGATGTGACACAGCCTCATCTGCCTCCAAAATCCTCACCAAAGGATCTTACAACATCTCCAGAGCCTTAGGATAAGAAGAAAGGTTTTAAAGGGATAAATCAAGGATTACAAGAGGTAAGTGCAAAGAATCGTCCTTGCAGAGGAGAGATATCTGTGTGGGGAATACAGGGATGTGCACCAGGATCCACACTGCTCGTCCATGAGTGACCTGATGGGGGGATGAGAGGTGAGAAAGTCGAATGATTCCCCTTTCCAGGGCAGGCAGGACTGTGGCATGCAGAACTGCCTCATGCTCCTCCAGGATGGAGAACTCAGGCTGCAACACTCACTGCACAAGAACAGCAGCTCAACACACAGCAGCAGCCACTAAGAGCCAGAGAGAAAGCTTCCACTTTGGAAAAATGAGAGACCAGAACACTGGGTGTCACCAACTAATAAAAATCCTAAATTTACTGGTTCAAATCAAGCAAAAAGCCTGCAGCTGATGCCTGAATTCTCATTTCCACAGAGTTCCAGACTTTCTGTGGAGATTCCAGCCAGGGCTCAGCTCTGCCTTGCCTGCTGCACACCAGGCCCCCCCAGACTGCCCTTCACTGGTCCTACCAAAACTCATGGGCCACAGTGAGCACTTTGAGAGTTCCTTCACACTGCTTTGGCTCTTCTGCACACAACACCCAACATCTTTTAATGGCTTTCATCAGTTTCAGAGGCAGCAACTCTTACTGTTCCTTCGCAGCTTTGGAGCAGTTTTTGAGTTTTAGAGTATAAACATCCACGTGCAGATATTCCTCAGTGAGGGGAAGTGCTCTGAGATGCAGCACAGCAAGGGTCAGGATGTGTCACACAATGGATGTATCCCCCAAACTGCCTTGGGGTCATCACGATTCCTGCTCTGCTGAGGGCAAAATAAACACAGAAAAATGACTGGCTCGTGATCAGAGACACACAGTGACAGCCTGTGCAGAGCAAGGATACCCAAACTGTTGTCCTCAGCAAAAGTCATGTTCAGTTTTGTGCTGAGCACACAGATTTCCTTAGTCCCAAACCCAGGTCTTAATTTCTTTTCCACACAGGAAAGAAATTACCTGCTCTGTACCCACTGAGTAGCATTAGGAAATGAATGGGGAAACTGAGTCACACATCTTTCCTAAGAAACCCTGCCAAGTGTGGCACTTGGATAGGGAAAATGGCCTCCTGCCCCACCACTGGAGCTGCCAAGCAAGTTCTCTCTCAACTCAAAGCCCCTCGTATCTCAGACATTTGCTGTGGAACATCTGCACAACCAGCCACAAACAGGCTGGCAATTACATGTCTGGAACCTGGAAGAACAGCAGCATATTCCTGCTTCTTCAGCTTTTCTTTTCCCTACCATGCCCCATTCCAGCCCCCAAAAGGCAAAGCAAAGGAGCAGAAGGATCCTGCTGGGAACAGAGCTGGCCACAGGCATTTACACCCTGGAGAATGGCAGTTCTGGACTGCAGGGCTGGCTCAGGGTGCACATGCAGATTACACAGGCAGTCCTCAGCAGAATTACAGCCCAGACTGCACCAGGGCTGCTATTTATTCTCTGCAGAGTATCCTCCTCACCCCCAGAGAAACACTCACCTGTAGGAGCCAGTGTGGAGCAACCTTTGCAGCCCAGTTACACAAAGCTGGTGGCCTTAAGCTCACACTCATTTGTGCACTGTTTTTATTCCTCCAGTGCTCAGGTACTGAACTCTGGGTCCAGTTCTCAAGGTCAGGCAGATGTCCCTTGGCACAGGGGCTGCCAGCTCCCCCAGCCTGTCTGGAACACGGCTCCTCCTCCCACACAGCTCCCAGGTCACACAACAAGGAGTTGCAGTGAGCTTCCTGCAGCATATGGCTCAAATGCAGAGGGCAAGGAAATGCCAGGTTTATCTACAATCACCCTCTTCTCATCCCAAATCAGCAGTTCTTCTCCTGTTCCCATCCCACCACTTCTTATTCCAAATAAACCGGCTGCAACACAACCTGGGATCTGGCTTGCTGTGATCGCCCCATCGCAGCCTCATCTTCTGCACTTCACTGCAAAAATAAAGCTGTTGAAGCAGTGTGTTGTTTTAATCAGCTGTGAAGCAGCTTTGGAATTAAAACAGAGATTCTGAACTACAGCGAGGAGATGAGAATCACATTAGCAGAGTTGGAAGTCAAGCTTCAGACCGAGGGGATGCACCAGTGGGGGAAAGGAGAGATAGAGGGGCAATCAGGAAGCTCCAAGAGAAATGGCAATGCCCAAGTCAGAAGAAAATCAAGTAGAAATCTGAACTTTAAGCCTGATTTGATCACCTCAAATCCAGGCCTTGTCTCCTGCATGGCAGTGCCCATGAGCACATAGTGAGTACCCAGCAGTAAGAGAAGAACCCGAAACCTGTGGCCCCTGGAGCTGTTTGGCAGAGGGAACATGAGCAGGACTGGCACCTTTGGTCCTGACACACACAGTGACAACATAAATCAACTGATTTCACACCTCAGGAAAGCCATCATTGCAGCTCTTCCAGGCTCAGCTTCAAGAGAGGCCAGAGCAGAGCCTGTCCCTGCAGGGCACTGCCAAAAGCACCAGCAGTGGCTTGTGACAGTGACGAGTCTGGTCCTCGAGAAGACCCCAGAGCCAAATTTCAGTGAGCAACCAGCCCACAGCCTGTCCAGCCTTCAGCTTGGGCACCATGCCCAAGCCCACCTGAGCCACACCTGCAGCAGGACAGAGCTTTAGTTTCTTCACAGAAATGCAGTCCCTGGGAAGTTTGCATGGCTCTGCTGCTATTTATACTCAGCTGTCTCAAGGACACTCCTCAGTGAAAGCATGTGCCACGAGAGACCAGAACAGCCACACTGACTGATCACACTCTCTGCCCCTGGGAGAGAACTGCCAGGGGGTTTCCAAAACCCCACACTGAGAGTGGTTCTGTACTCCTGCCCTATTCAGGTTATTCAGGTCAGCTCCTGGGGGTTCTGCTTGTTCTGATCTTCTCTGAAGCTCTTTTTTTAGCTTTGGCTTCCAGGTTAAATATTAGCAGAACACCTTTAACTTATCAGTGCTCAAAGAATGAGGAGAGTGCTAGGTGGGTGTGGTTTGTTCCAACTTCTGTTATTTTTTAAAGTTCAGAAGTTATAAAAATACCAAAGATCAAGAGAAGAACAATGACAAAGTGCAAAAGGTCTGATCTCTGTAACACATCCTATGTGTTCAGGATGAAGCTCCTGAATTCCATAAAAATTCACACTCTGGCAACTTAGGTCTGTTCCCCAAAGCCAGAGCCAGGCTCAAAAGCATTTACTTCCCCTCTCCAAAAAATGAGGAGGAAACAAAAAAATGAAGAAACTTCCCAGCAGGTCATGAAAAGATGATGTAATGTTCTGGCTTCCATAGAGTCACTGTAAAAATCTCACCCAAATGGGGCTGTTTCTCCCATATAGACCTACCTTGCTCTGATCACACCCTGCCCATCAACCAGCACAACCACCATCACTGCCCCACCCCTGGAAGTGTCCAAGGTCAGGCTGGGTGGGTCTTGGAGCACCGTGGGATAGTGGAAGGTGACCCTGCCTATGGCAGGGGGGGAACTAGATGGGCTTTAAGGTCCCTTCCAACCTGAAGGGATTGGGGATTCACCACGTGCAGCCTTTACAGACCTGTGTGAGAGGACACTGCTCGAACATTCTGGCTCCTCCAGCACTTGCCCATCAGAGGCAGGACCCTACAAGGGACCAAGCTCCTGTCACCAAGGCTGGAATAAGGTGCCAAGCAGAAACAAGGTGCTGGAGTGTGAAACCCTTGAAGTGAAGGTTTGTAAAACTGACTGTTTAAACTCTTTCATCCTGATGGGAAATTCTGCTCTCCCTGTGGTTGTCCTACACAAACTGTCACCATGGACATATTTTAAGCTGACTTCACTCTGCTTCCAAACCTCACAGAAGAGGATGGTTGGGCAGAGCCACCAGCCCTGCCTGAAATCAGCAGCTCAGGACATCCTGAGTCAGGTACTTTTAGACCCCCATAATTAACAGCCCCGGAATACTCTTCTTCCTTGGGGTTGTCCAATTCCATCCTGAAAGCACTCAGACTTCCAGCCTGCACGGGCACAGCCCTGAACCATGTCCCAGTGAACAGGAGTGTTGTTACTGGTCAGAGATCTGCAGAAACAAAGTGATGACCCCATGCTGTTCAACCAAAGAGAGAGAGTTTCCAACAGCAGGGTCGTGCTGAAACCTCTTGCCAAGACTCAGTAACAACCTGATATTGAAACTCTCTTCTGGGCCAGGAAGCACGGTGGAAAAGGGAAGGAAACATCCTGAGCAAAACGCAGATTCTCTTGGGTATAAAATATTTCAAAATAAAACATGAGGAAAAGTCAAGTTGAGAGGAAGGTCTAACACTGAGAGTAAGGACAAGCTGAAGACCAGAGGAAACTGCTTTTCCTAGGTCAGTTCCTCTTCTCAGAGGCCCCTGCCAGCCTCAAGGCATCACTCAGTAACCTCAGGTCTCTGACATGCCATGGTTCTCACTGAGCCACAGATGTGGTGTTTGCTGAGCCACGGGCACTGTCAGCACCCCAGTGCCTCCTGCAGGGCTGGGCTCCCTTATCCAAGCCCCCAAACCTCCAAACCCCACACGTATTCCAGGACACACATCCGAGCCAGGGTCACTGCTAAGAGCCTTGGCTCTGTGCTCCAAACAGCTCAAGAGATTTTTCTTGGGATCTTCCACCAGCAGCCTCAGAGGCAGCACCGCCCGGGTTCCAGGGCTGCTTGTGTGTTACACACATGGATAACAACCTGAACTCCTCCGTGTACCCTCCTTCCTCCTGCTGTTGGTGCATAAACTCTACCTGTGTGGTCCCCAAACCAGCCATGCCAGTGCAAAGCAATGTCACCCAGCTTAATGTGTCAGCTGCACATCCCAGCTCAATCCTGAAGAGACAGTAATTAATATTTTCCCCATCTCCTCCAAGCAGGAATCCACAGGAGCTCACCTGAGTGTTACCCTGCCAACTACTCCTCATGAGGCTCCTCTTCCCACCACTATGTTCTCACCCTGAAGAAGGAAGAGAAACCAGCCAATATCCAAAATAAAATCATAAAATACACATTACCTTTGCCCCTGGGCAGGAAACCTGGCAGCTGATCATCATATTCCTTTGAGGAGATTAAGCAGTTAAACAACAAATCACATGACAGCAATGGTGGTGAGAAATGAAGAACTTCATGAACTTTCTATCCAGGGTCAGCATCTTGTAACCCCCTGGAGTCACTGCAGCAGCCACCACAGGCAGCTCTGTCTGGTCCTGGAGTAACACAGAGCTGCGAGCCCAGGGTGGATGGAGCTCTCCTTCAGCCTATCCCCATGGTAACTATCCAAAACTATTCACATTTGCTGGCTCTGCAAGCAGAGGGAGCAGCAGGGGAGCCCAGGCAGAGGGAGCAGGGTCTGAGAGCCCACACAGACCTGTGCAGGCACCGAGCAGTGTCCCCAGTGCCCTCAGCCAGCTCCCACCAGCCCTGCACGGTGGCAGAGGATGAGCTCTGTGCTAGCTCTGCCCTGCCTGGCTGGGCTTGGGGGGGCTCTCTGCCAGCTGGGCACCTGCCAAGGCAGCAATTCCAGTCCTCTGAATTCCAGAGCTGGAGCAGCTTCCAGCTCTGCCTGCCCAACCTTAACGCTTTCACTGCTGCCCCTCTCCCACAGCATGAAGTCACCCCTCTCTGTGTCACAGAGCATGCAGAAGGGTGGGATAGAGAGTGGCAAACCCATCAGGAACTCCAGAGCAACTCAGCTTCAGCCAGGGCACAGCCCAAAGGGAGGAATAGCACAGGGACCTTCTGACACACAGACATTGAGGGCTTTACCTGTGTCCCTTTACCTGTGTCCCTGTGCAGGTGTGTCCCTGCTTCCTTGTGCCCAAGGTGACAGTACTTCCCTGCCCTCCAGTAGTAACACATGAAATATGGGAGCAGACTTAAGGGACACTGTTACAGAGAAACAGGTGTCTATATGTGTGTGTGTGTGTGGGCAAGGTCCTTTCACAGGCATGGATTAAATCCAGATTTCTCAGGATGGAGTAAACGAGCTGCTTTTCAACAGGCCAGGAAGACTGTCACTGCCACAGCACCTCCCAGCAGCAGCATTGTTGGGATTGTGCACACAGCCAGTGGCACTCAGCTGTAGGAGGGTCCTGTAAAGATCTCACACTTTTTGAAACAAATCCCAGCTAAGTTCTTGATACTGTGACACAAACCCTATGCAAATGCCTGCATTTCTCCAAAACTTAAAGCTGGTGTTTAAGTAAGAGCCCTTTCTTGTGCAAAGACAGAGATTCTGTGGAAATTCTCAGATGCCTGAGCCCACAGTCACACGTCCAGGCAGAAAGCCCCATCCCACCTGCCCAGGCCCTTTTGTCAGCCCATGTGCCTTTACCTGGCAGAGACAGACCCTTCAGTCACCACGTCCTCAGGTGAAGAGTTCAGAGCATGAAGCCTCCATGCAGAGGTACCTAAGATCCTGCTTTAGCTGCTCCTCCTCCAGGGGCTCACAGTTCTCCATCCCACAAACCACTTCAGAAAGGAAAATAACTTCCCACAGATCCTCTTCCAATGTGTGCTTCCCTGATTACAAAGAACTGAACTTTCCTCTAGTCTCCGATTGGCTGTGAACTCCCAAATTTCCCACGAATTACAGACACCTCTCCCCACAGAACCATGCCTTGGCTGAGGGGGATTTCCCCCATCCCATCTCCCCACTGAGGGCAGGTGGCCCTGGAAATGACAATCATTAACCAGCCTCTTACCCATTTCTTCTTTTTTCTCATCGATTTTTAGCACAGTTATTTCCCTCTTTGTTTCCCTGAAGCTCAGCAGCTGCACCTCCATTTCTGTGTGCATCTCCCTCTCTCTTTCTCCCCAGCCATGATTTAAGGTAACTAAACAACAATCCTTATTCTTTGGGTTGATTCTAAATATTGATTTTCTGCACTACTTATAATGGGGACAGACAAAGCAGCTTCCCAAAATCCACTCTCCACTTATGGCAGTGACCTGTCCTAAGAGCCCACAGGCATCCCAAAGAGCAGGATGGTTAGAAAAAGTAAAATGCATGCAAATGTTTTTTTTCAAAGCAGTGGGTTTGGCTGGGCTGGAGTTGACTTTCTGCAGTAACTGTGCTGGGATTTGTGCCCAAGGCAGGGCTGACAGCACCCCATGGTTCAGCTGGGCTGGGCTGGGCCTGCACAGAGCCCAGCTCTGCTCTGTTCCCATGGCCAGCATTGGCCTGGGGGGCACAGGGAGCTGGGAGGGGGCACAGCTGAGACCCCACTGCCCCAGGGATGTCCCAGACTGTACAGCTCTACGCTCAGCATGTAGAGCTGGGGAAGGAGGGAAAGGGGGGATGGAGTGATGGTGTTTGTCATCCCAGTCCCTGTCCCCTGGGATGGACCTGGCTCTGCTGGGGATGCTGAGCACCTGCCTGTGCTGGGCAGCAATGACTGTGTGGCTTGGCTGTGCACCTGCAGCTTTTGCTTTACCTGTGAAACTCTCTGTACCTCACTCAGTTTTCACCCTTTTACCCTTATGATCCTCTCCCATCCCACTGGAGTGGGAGTGACTGGCTGGGGGGCTCAGCTGTCCCCTGGGACAACCCACCACACCTGACATGCACCTTTCCCTCCTTCAGTCTCTGCTTTCCTCCCAAATTACACTTCTACCAAACACTGCTACAGTGCACAGACTCATGCACTCCTTATGAGCATCACAAGACTTAAACCTTGAAGTTCTTGGCTTGAGGAACATCAGCCACCTCCTGCACTGTACCTGCTGTGCTGCCAGCTGGGTCCCTGTCCAACTGGAAAGCACACACACCTGGCAGGTGTGGGTAACTCCTTCCCCACCCAACACACCTTCAGGGTCTTCTGTTGACAAAAAAAACCTTGTTAGCAATGTGCACACAGTGTATTCCAGCCTTGCTTTTTGTGTGCTGCAATATCTAAAGATGGGGAGACACCATTCTTCTCTGCTTTGGCCTCATTCTGAAACTCTGACCCTTTGGGTTTGATGCCCCCTGCAACCTTAACTCAGCTGGTTTATGTCTGTATGCTATGACAGATAAATTTCCCTCAGTCAGCACTCCTCTGGGATGAGTGCTAGACTCAGTAAGTGCAATCATGCAAGCAGCACTTCCAGGAACAGTTAAACCCCCCTAATTTCTGAAACTGAAGTGACCCCATGAGTCCTGAGCAAGGGAAGGGCAGCAGCTGAGCCAGACTACCACTGTTCTGACTTCTGAGAAAGAACAGTAAAGGCTGTTTAGAGGCTGTTGAGCTTTGATTGTGGTTGTCCTGTGCTGGGTCAGGAGTTGGACTTGATGATCCTTGTGGATCCCTTCCACAAGTTCTCTGACTCTACACCCTCTGAGCAGAGCTCCAAGCTCCCAGCCAGCACTCCCTTGAACAGAAAGTCCACTTCACCTTATATTCCTAAAAGCCCAGGTACGTATTTAAGGGTAAAGAAGTACATATATAAGAGGCACGAAAAGACATGTGAGGTGCTGTACACCACATATGAGGAGTGGAGCTGGGATTCCTGGCCAATGGACAGCCCTGGGAACACTCCACTGGTGTGGGTGGGACGCTGAGGGAAGTTTGAACAGAACTGCCCCTCCTTTGGGACAGCCACTGGGACCTGCCTCCCCCAGCACATGCCAGGCTGAGATGGAGAAGCTGTGAATGCACAGGATGAACTTTTCCACATTTTACCTTGCTCTGTAGCCCAGCAGAGCCAACATCCATCCCTGGCCCGTGGCTGACATGGAGAGAGGACCAGGGCCCACCACAAGCATAGGCAGTCCCAGAGCTACATTTCCCCCATGTGCTGTGTTGGTTTGGATCCCTCAGCTCCAAGGTGTGCAGCATCCAGACAGGAGCACCAGGAGATGCCCAGGAGCCCACAGCCATCTGGCCACAGAGGTCTCCCAGCAGGCTGCTGCACAGCCAGCAGGCAGCAAGGGAATTACCAAGCAGGCATGCAGGCTGCTCCTCCTTGTTGTTTGACCTCCCTTTCCTTCTTTAACACACACATGCTCCCTAATGAGAGCTCCCTGGAGTGGCTGGCTGGGCTCCATCAGCTCCCTGCCCAGCTAAGCAAACACTGCTGGGAGTGGGAGACCCTGGGGATGGAGAAGGACCATGCCTGGGAGAAGCCTTGCACTCCTCCACCTCTGCTGGCAGCCAGCAGCAGAGACAGATTAGAGCTGAATGGAGTTACCAGCATTAAATAAACATGCCTGCCTTCTTTGAAGTTCTGCTTCCCTTGAACATGAGCTCATTCCAGAGGGCCTCTTTTTGCCCAGCCCCAGGAAGCCACAGGGTTACTCATTCTCCATGGAGTTAACTCTTCACAGGATTCCTCAGCTTCCACAGAGTTAACTCTTCACGGGGTTCCTCAGCTCCCACAAGGGCCTCACCCGGTCAGTGCAGTACATGAGCACAGACCGGTATTATCCCAGTGGCACTTGACTGCCAGCATGTCCCTCCAGTTCTCCTCAAGAGAAATTCCCACCAGAAAAGGGAAACTGCCCAACTCCACCACACAGTCCTGCAGGCTCCAGGCTGGCACATAGAGAAGGTTTACTGGAGCTCAAGGAAAGGGCAATTCCTCTGTGGTGATGCACCCTCCAACTCCGCCAAGAGCAGCACTCTCAGGTCTGGGAGGACCGTGTTCAACCCTCCACCACAGCAGGGCTGAGGAGTGAGGAAACACAGGAGGAATTTCACTAGAGAAATTTCATTCCCAGTACTCTGTTCTTTTGGTTTAATCCCACGAAGTGGAAGTCAGAAATTCCTGGGCAGGAAAGGGAGCAGACAGTCACAGAGGGAGAAGTAAAACCACAAAGACAAGGCTGATCTCAACTCCCTGGCATTTTTGCATGGTTCATGTAACCCCTGCCAAACTCTGCTCTTGTCCCAGGAGTTGAAAAAAAAAGGACAAAGAGAGCAAAAATCTGCCTCTGAGAGTGAGGGCTGCCTCTGCCTGTGAGTGGGGAGATGTGACTTTCAGGGGGTCACTATTTCTGTACATGAGCAGGAAGTGCAGAGTCACTGCACATGGAGCGGATGGGAAAGGGAGGAGCTGTCACAGCCACCGACCAAGGGGGAAGCACAAGCTTCCCAGGGTGGCACAATGGGCCGCTGTTTCTGGATAACTGATTGGGCTCTGCTCACTCACAGCTTCAGCAAGAAGGAGGCTGGGGAGGAACAGAGCTGCCTGTGCTGGGGTTGTGGGTCAGACAGAGACTTCTCCTGAAAAGGCAGATTCCACTGTGCTCCTGAAACCTTCCACCCCCGGGTTACTGCCAGGAAAGCTCCCACCAAACACAAACATGTCTTGAGCCACCTGAGAGGCATCCTGGAGATGGCTGGTGAGAGCCCCTGACTCCAGGGCAGCCACTGGCTGAGAGGGCCCCAGTGCCCTGCAGTGCCTGCAGGGCAGCAGTGGGTGGGACACAACCAACCAGCAAGGAGAGAGGGAAAGGCTGGGAGCATCAAGGCAAAATGGAGAAATCCAAGATAAAGAGGAATCATCTTCAGCCAAGGGGAGCCCACAGCTCAGCCTGCACACAGGCCATGTGAGATCACCTCAGGCAATCCACTGAGACCAGCCCTGCAGCCCTGAGCACAGGCCTGGCCCATGGCAGGGACATGGGGCAGCACCAGCCTGACAGGGCAGCATGAGCTGACCCAGGACTTCCAAGAGGAACAGTCTTGTCAGAGAAATGCCATTCCTAAGCAATCCTTCAGCTCTGGCAGAGAGGCTGTTCCCCTGCCCCTCATTTCATTGACAAGCACATGCAGGGCTTGCCAGCCAGTAAATGCCAGAGGGAATGTGCTTGGGGACAATGACAGCCCCCCGGGCCCAAACACAACTGTGACATGAGAAAACTTGAGACGTGTCTGAGAATCAAACCAGCCATTGCTCAGGCCTTTGCAAGGCAGCAAGTTCCCCAGCACTGCTCCTACCCAACAATCACAGCCCTAGTAGGAACAAGGCAGGTACGACCTGCTCCACACCTGCTTTGTCCACGTTCACAGCAAAGGCAGACCAAGAAAACAGTCCAAAGTACAAAGAGGCGCAGTCCTGCAGCTTCATAGTTCTCATTATTCCAGGCCCCCTGAGAAAAACTGCACAGGAAAATGTGGTTCAAAGGCGCAGGAAAAACTTCAAGGAAATTCCTGGAGAGGAGCAGACCTCAGCAATGCTGTACAGCACCATCCCTCCCCAGAGCCATCATCCTGGCCATCTGTATGGACAGCTGCTCCTCAGCACCTTGGTGCCAGGCTGTTTCAGTGCCACACGTCTGATCACCTGTACCTCTACCACACGTGAAGTGGCACAAAAACCAGACAGGGCACCCAGGTGTCCTTGCTGCCAGTCTCTGCCTGCTTTGCTGCACTTTGAGAGCTGAGTGGAGGAGAAAGACAGCTAAGCAACAACGTGGGCCTTACCTTTTGTACCAGGGGGCTGCAGATTATCTCCAGTCAGCGAACACCAGCCTACGGGAAAGATGTCCCGGGAATCATATCGGCACCAGTAATCGAAGGCACCTCTCCAGCCATCAAATGTTATCAGGACCTCAGAACCTCTCACCTCCCCAATGGTGGCCGGGCAGATGAAGTGAGGGTTCTTCCTGTCCACTGCCTCCAGCTTCATACCTGTCTTGAAGAAGTTTTGGGAAGGAGATGGTGGTTCCTACAAGAAGAAGTGGAATATATGCTCAAAGGGGATATGGCAGTGCCTCCCCACACCAAGGCTGTGCCCTCTCCAGCAAACTCACCTCCACAAGCAGCTGAAGGGAGTCAGTAGGCTGGATTTGAACCCCAATAGGTGTGCAAACACTGGCTGGGCTACACAGCCACTGCCCTTTAATCAAGAGGCAGCAAAGTCCACTACTTACTGCTCTGCCCTCAGGTGCCTGTTGGGCCAAACCCAGGGAGTGGGACATTTCAGAGCAGAGCTGACCCCCACCTTGCATTCCCCACTTTGAGCAGCACCTGCACCTCCAGTGAAAAACCAGCTCCTGCCTCAAGACCTAGTGCTGAAGCCCAAGGCACTTCCTTGGCAGACCTCTGGCTACATCTTGACATTGCTGTGACACAGCTGGAGAGGACACAGGTCTGTCCTAGAGCAACCCCAAGGCAGAGCTGTGCAATGTCATCCCCTATGGGACCAGCACATCTCTCACGAGACACCAGATCTGAGTTTGGTGCTCTGCAGCGAAGGGACCATTGCCAGAAGGATCTGCACAAACGGTGAAATACCTTGTGAAAAATCCGGACAGGAGCCATCTCTGCTCCATTCAGAGTCTTCAGAAGGAACATGGGCCAGGAGGAGGCATTCAGCCGGAAGCCTGAGGGGAGGGAAGCAGAGATGGAGACTTTTAGACTGTGGGGGTTGATGGATCTGGCAGCACACGCCTGCTCTAATGGAAACTCACACAATTGTGATCTCATCCCACCCTCCTCCCAAGATGGAGTCAGGTGGGACTTGATCCAGATATTCTGAATGCAAAGCATTTGTGTTATTGAAAAGAAACATCTGGAAAGAGCTGTCTGACTGCAATATCCACTTATCCCAACAATCACACTGACCCATTGACCATCCAGGCAGAGCACTTAGTGCAGCCTCAGTGCTGCCAGCTCCAGTGATCCTGCTGCAGGGGAGACATGAATCAGCAAGTGCACACTCAGGCTATGGAATTCCTGCCTCAACAGGGAATCACAGCTTCTGGGTGGCCTCCTTCACCTCTAGTGAGAGCTGCAGGCAAGCAAATCTGAAGAAATAGAGGCTGTGACTTGGCTGGGAAACAGATTTAACCATTATAGGGAAGGATGTCAGGTTTTGGCTCGACACCTGCTGTGAAAAAAGTGGAGAAATAACAGGAGGGGGCTTATGGGAAGAAAAAAAGCAGTTTCACATGCTCTGAAGCATGTGGCACTGCCTATGACTATATACCAACAGAATGCTCCAGATATCACAAAACATCTTCTTTGCTAAATGTGCACCTTCCTGCACAGGCAATTTCCGCTGCTCAGGTGTGTTTGGTCTGTGTTTGAGGAGTTTTGAAGGTAATCCTGGCACTGGACCTGGACCAAGAACATGGCAAAACTTTGCCAGGGTTGCAGTGTTCAGCACAGGTCACCCTGCCAGCCCTGAGCTCTGTCAGATCAGCTTGTAAACCAACCCAAGTAGTCACAACTGCAGAGGATGGGAGAGCTCAGCTCTCAGAGTGGCAAAGAAAATGTTTTAAATCATAAAATATCCTGGGCTGGAGGGGACCCACAAGGATCATCCAGTCCAGCCCCAGGCCCAGCCCAGACCCCCAACACTCCCAGCCTGGGCATCCCTGGGGCGCTGTCCAAAGGCTCCTGGAGCTCTGGCAGCCTCGGGGCCGTGCCCATTCCCTGGGGAGCCTGGGCAGTGCCCAGCACCCTCTGGGGGAAGAACCTTTCCCTGCTCTGCAGCCTCAGCCTGCCCTGGCCCAGCTCCAGCCGTGCCCTGGGTGCTGTCACTGGAATTAGCTGCATAAAGAAAGAGCAGCAGCAGATGTGTGCACATGGAAAATACCACAGGAAACAGAAAATCCTGGCTGGGTTTTCTAGGCCCTTGAACTCTGCAGGCAGAAAGGACAACTGCAGCACTACCTTGGTTACCTGCCTTCATGCTGGGTACAAAATCATCCAGTTCCACATCCTGCCATGGACATGGACACCTTCCTCTACCCCAGGCTGCTCCAAGCCCCATCCAAACTGGCCCTGAACACTCCCAGGGATGGGGCAGCCACAGTTTCTCTGGGCAACCTGTGCCAGGGCCTCACCATCCTCACAGGGAAGAATTTCTTTCCTACTATCTCACGTAACCGTGCTCTCTCCTCTGGCACAAGGTTAGGTAGGTGACACAGACCAGAGCCGGGCACAGGGAGCAGCAGTCCCCGACCTGTCCCCGGCACAGCCAGGACTGTTTCACCTGCGCTTCGTGCCCTCTGCTGGCCACACCCGGCCCCGGCACAGGGGGGACCACCGGCACCGCGGCCGGGACAGGCCTTGGGAAGAGATGGGCAGCAGAAACACTGAATGGTTTGGGTTGGAAGGGACGTTAAAACTCATCTCATCCCCTGCCATGGGCAGGGACATCTTCCACTAGACCGGGTTGTTCCAAGCCCTGTCCAGCCTGGCCTTGGAAATATTATTTGGGGATATGCTCATTGAGAGAGAGATTTATGAAGACACTACAACTGCTGGGCAGCAGAATGCAAAATCAGGTTAATTTTGCAGTGTTAGACTGTCCAGGCTGTTTATAATGTTGTAGCCAAGCAAAATTAAATAAATAAGTATGAACTATTGCAAGTGTCCCTTCACATGAGACAAGACTTTAGTCACTGTGAACCTTTTCAGACACAATGTTTCCTGTCCAGTTAACCTGGTATTGAATCCTAGAATCACACGGTAGGTTGGGTTGGAAGGGACCTTAAAGATCAAGCAGTTTCACTCCTCTGCCATGGGCAGGGACACCTTCCACTATCCCAAGTTTTTCCAAGCCCCATCCAGCCTGGCCTTGAACACTCGCAGGGATGGGGCAGCCACAACTTCTCTGGGCAACAAGCCAGAGCTTGAGCTGCAACCAGGGCAAGCAGCTCACCTTGGTGCAGAGACCTCTTTGATCTACACTCCAAAGGATCTCCCTGTCCATGTGTCTATGTGGAAACACAGACCTGATGTGGTTTATATATTGTGTGTCTACCCTGGAGTAGGCAGGGGCAGGCCATGGGCCTCTGTCCCAAGCACAGATCTATAAAAACCTCCAAGCTTTCCCCACCATCAATCTGACCCTTGCTGAACAGCAAAACCCCAGCTCACCCAGTGGAGGCTGCAGCATGCCCCCATTCTTCTCACAGTTGCCAATGGGCTGGATCTCAGCAGAGTCCACCAGCCTCCAGAAGTCGTTCTTGTTGTCGCTGCCGTCGAGGCGCAGGCGCAGGCGGGCGCCCGTCAGCCCCACCACGGTGGCGATGCAGGTGGACGTGGTGTTCCGGGGGTCCTGGGCCTCCAGCTTCATGCTGATCTTGAACTCGTTTGCAGGTGGAGTGTAGGACTGAAAAAGGCAGAGCAGGGGCCAGTCAGAGCCAGGACTGACAATGCGTGCACCAGCTCAGGCACAAAGCTTCAGCACTAGGAGCACCCAAATGGAGTTTGCTGAAGGCCGACAGCCCCTCCAGGCACAGCACGGGACAGGCACCACAGAGAACTCAGCGAGCCCTGGCAGGTCTGTAGCAGACCCCCATCCTTCCATCCTGCATCACCTAGGCAGCCAGAGCCTGTTCTCTGGGAATCACAGAATCATTAATGCTGAAAACACCTCTGAGATCACTGACTCCAGCTGTTCCCACAGTACTGCCAAGCCCACCAGTAGCCCATTACCCCACAGCAGCACAACTACAGGTTATTTGAACACTTCCAGGGATGGCAACTCCACCAGTGCCCTGGACAGACATTTCCTTGTCCTAATCACCCTTTCAGTGAAAAGATTTTTCCTGATATACAACCTGACTCTCCCCTGGCCCAGCCTGAGGCCGTTCCCTCTCCTCCTGTCCCTGTTTCCTGGGAGCAAAGCCCAATCCCACCTGGCTGTCCCTTCCTGTCAGGGAGTTGTGCAGAGCCACAAGGTCCCCCCTGAGCCTCCTTTTCTCCAGGCTGAGCCCCTTTCCCAGCTCCATCAGCCACTTCTGGAGCTCCATTCCCTTCCTAGCTCCATTCCCCTCTCTGGACACGCTCCAGCCCCCTTGTTGTGAGGGGCCCAAAGTGATCCCAGGATCTGAGGTGCAGCCTCACCAGTGCCCAGCATATGGGATTAACCCTCTCCTGGGAAGACTCACCCAGCCAACCCCAGACCCACACAGACATTCATGCTCCCCTCTGCCTGGACCCAGGTGTCCCACACTGATTCACTCCTGCACCCCCTGTACTCAGCACAAACACCTCTGGGCTCACTACCTGCTGCCCAGGGGCTGCTATTCTGTCACAACAATTGGGTGAATCCTGCTGAAAATCTCCTGATTGAGCAGGATCCACCAAAAGCTGGATCCCAGCCTACTCAGGACACTCCAAGGGCCCATGCTTGACAGAGTAACAGCATACTCATGTTCCCAACATGCACATCTGAGAGGAAAATTTGTGCTACTCTAAATTTATCTTTTAAATCTTTGCTTCAGCACTTGGATTTCTGTTAAGTCTCCAATATCCTTAAGTAGTTTCCTTGCCAAACCAGGGGCCTATCCCAGGCAGACAACTCTGGGGCCCCCAACAAAACCATAGCCCTTGACTTTTCTTGTTTTCACCCTCTTACCTGCTTGAAACAATGGGCAGGAGCTGGGATGGCACATGTCTCTTTCAGGTACTTCTCCCAAGTGAAGTGACCTGAGAAGTAAAAACAGAAGGATTCAAATAGGAACAGATGAGCAAAATTCTCAGCAAAAGAACTGGCCAGACTCCTAAGCAGGCAGTTCTGCACTTCTCACAGAGGAGGTGCTCACAGGCAACACGTTTTCACCAAGAACCTCCGATGCTTGTGAGCACAGAAGATTTACAACTGTAACTGACAGGCAGAACAAAGCACGGCATCCTCCTGCCTCGGCGCTGCCGGGAAGGGGCTGCACAGAGTCAGGATAACAACCTACAACTTAATGGAAAACACCCAGCACAGATGGGAATCTGTGGAGGCTTCCAGACAACTGTCCCTTAAAAACCATTCATTAAACACATCACTCAGTCTGGGAATTGCAAACAGTCACCGTGGGCTACGAGCGGCACAGCTTGGGGGCTGGAATGAGATTATCTTTAAGGTCATTTCCAGCCAAGCCATTCTGTGATCCCATGATTCTAAATCATGGATTTAGAACAGGAACCTCCTTTGTGGTGACTGGAGGGTCCCCCATGTCCAGCACACACACAGCCCACCCCATGGCTAGAGATGAGCCCAACCCCAGCAATAAGTGGACAGGTCAGCAATTAACTTCCTGAAGTGCCATGAAGTCCACAGGATGGGTAGGATGGGAACAGGAATCTTCCAAACAGGGATTTACTGAGCTCACTACCTCACACCTGACACCCAGCCCCCTTCCACCAAGTGCTGCTGCCAGGGGAAGCTCATTTCATCCTTGCCTGCACCTTCCTCATGTACAGCAGGAAGGGTAAAAGCAGCATGCCACCCAGGGAAACCTGTTATTAAATGAGGAATTAAAAGCTCCTGTGATCCGAGCAAATCATGACTTCTGCCATTTAAACTGAGCAGCTGGGAGAGGAACCTTCCAGCATGACATTCACTTGTATTCATCCAAACAGCTCCCGGGAGACCACTGTTTTCAAGGCATTTCAAGAGCATTGGTGGCAGCACAATTAAAGTCAGGCACTGCTTCCCCGAGTCACCGGCAAGTTCTTAATCAGTCTATTTTCAAAACAAAAGCTACATTAAGAGCCGTTTTAGCTACGGCAGCACACACCACACCTCTGAAAATTGAGGCAGTAAGGTCAGCATTGCTTCAGTGCTGCCTCGTGCACAGAGGAGCTTTCATAATCTACAAGCTTCAAATAAATGCAAGGAACGCTGCTTTCTCACCACCTCCCATGCAGATGACTAGCACACTGTTAAAAATGGGGAAAATGAACAGAAAAAATACAGTTTCCTTGCCACACTGGCTGAGTATGGCTCTTTCCAGACTGACAGCACTCTCCATGCCCCTGAGTACTCAGCTCCATCCACTGGCACATATCTTCCTTTCAGCCACAGTCTCACACTGGGTGAAGGAAGAAATTCAGTGAGTTACTGCAACGATGCTCTCACAAAACCAAAATAGTTTTGCTTTAATTGAAGATACGATTTTATACTTGGTTCTGTCAATGAAACTACTCTTTGTATGAATAATGTGGAGTAAACACCCAGGCAAAGCAAAGCCAGGCACTCCTGGCCTGGAAATGCCTTGTGCATCCCACTCCTGAACTCTGGTAGCTGATCTGGGCTCATCTCAGACCAGGGTGGCCTTTCAGAGGTGCCCAGGTGACAGTACTGGGTCAGCAGTGCCACTCTTAGCCCCAGGCCCTGAGACAGCAGCTTGAACAGGATCAGCTGTGCTTGACAATTTTATTAAAAAAACCCAAAACCTCCCCTCAGCTGGTTTCAATCCATCACTCTCCAAAGCTGTCATGGTTTTAATCTTTCCACTTTTCACTCCCTCCACAGCAAGCCCGGCTGTCCTGCTCCCTGCAGCAGCTCACCCCACAGCCGAGATCCATGCTGCACAGCCCCAGTGGGAGCAGAGAATTTCTGAGACAGCTGCAGGCCTCCAAAAATAGTGTTTGGACATGGAACTTATTTGAGATTAATCCTAAAGCCTGCTGGGATTCAACCACTGAATGAAGACACACACACAGCACTAGAACAGCAGGTTCTCTAGGATCTGAGGGAACAGCATGAAGCTGGGCCAGGGCAGGCTGAGGCTGCAGAGCAGGAAAAGGTTCTTCCCCCAGAGGGTGCTGGGCACTGCCCAGGCTCCCCAGGGAATGGGCACAGCCCCGAGGCTGCCAGAGCTCCAGGAGCCTTTGGACAGCGCTCCAGGGATGCCCAGGCTGGGAGTGTTGGGGGGTCTGGGCAGGGTCTGGGGCTGGACTGGATGATCCTGGTGGGTCCCTTCCAGCTCGGGAGATTCTGTGATTCTCTGACTCCTGTGACTAATGGTTCTGGTGATTTACCTTGCAAAGCAAAGCAGGAGCAGCAGAAACACTTTTAAGAAAAGACAGAGCTGATACAGCACTGCTCAGCCTTCCCTCCCTCCCCCTCTGTTCACTACCAATCCTCCCCTTACGCACAGATGGCACAGGTAGAACCTGCACTTCTCTTTCGAGATTACCCTCAAATCAAGGTAAGAACTGCAGATGGAAGCTGCCACCACACTCTCAGCATGAGAGGAAAGTTCAGGCCCTTGTCCCAAGCCCCTCTCTGCCTCTCCCCAGCACATTGCATCTTCTTCACAGGAACACATGAGAGAAAGACACTGAAATGAGAAACACCCAGGTTTTGCAATTATATCTGTGAGCCAAACAAAAGCCAAGGATTAGGAACCCTGTGACTCCCTGTGACTTGGCTGTGGAAATGCCACTGGGGTGACTGTCTGTCACTTGTGATTGCCTTGGGAAAGCCAAAGGCAGATATTACTTCCAGGCAGAGAGTCAGATTTGGGCTCTGATGTCTTAACCTTCAAAAATATTTACTCCAAACAAAACACTCCACACACCCAAGGGGTCAAATTGCAGTAGTTGTGAACAGTGCAGCTCTGCACTCTCATGTTTTGATTCTCTTCATGTTGCATTTAACATTGATCCTTTGCCCAGAATTTAAATGAAGATGGAGTTTCTGTTTATATCTTTAAGTGAAGTCTGGTTTGGGCTCCATTAGCATTTTGGCTCCCTAGGGGTCATCAATCCAACTGAAACAATACATGTGTGTTTCAGGTCACATCTGTGAAGGAGAACGTGCCCTACCCAGATCAAGGCATCCCATTAAAGTCTGCAGCCCATATGTGTGGCTGCTAAGGAGCACCAAGGCAGCACATGAAAGCAGCACAGTTTGAGCCAGCTCGGTATGAAAATGAGCAGAGCATTGTCTACCCAAGGTGACAGTGGCAGTCCCTGATGTCTGAGCATGGCCTCCCGAGGGGTCAGCTCTCCCACAGGCACAGCTCCTGCCTGTCCCAGCCTGCCCCTTCCCAGGCACTGTGCTCAGCCATCAATCCAGCTGCATGTGCTCCATGGGTAACAGCTACAGTCGGTAACGTGAGCCCCACTGCTCAGTAAAATGTGACAATGTGCAGGTCAAAACTAACAGCTCTGAAACACCAGGGTGCTGTCTGGTCTGTCCTGCTCTCCTCAGAGGTGTGCCAATGCAGATTTGAGCCAAAATCCTTCCAGCCTGGATAACAGCGTGCTCCGTGCTGAAAAATTACAGCAGAAAAATGCTGCACTTTTACTTCCTCACTGTGCAGAATCATAGAATGGTTTGGGTTGGAAGGGACCTTAAAGCCCATTCCTTTCCACCACCTGCCATGGGCAGGTTGCTCCAAGCCCTGTCCAACCTGGCCTTGGACACTTCCAGGGGCAGCCACAGCTTCTCTGGGCACCCTGTGCCAGGGCCTCCCCACCTTAACAAGGAAGAATTTCTTCTCAATATCCCATCTAACCCTGCTCTCTGACTGTGTAATGTCATTCCTGTTGTCCTGTCACTTCAGACCCTTGTCCAAAGTCCCTCCTCAGTGCTTCTGGTGCTCCCTGAGGCACTGGAAGAAGCTCTATGGTCTCCTCAGACCTTTCTCTTCTCCCGGCCCAAACCCTACAAGGATGTGCCCAAGCTCTGAGCAGTGATGAGCTCCTCAGAGTTTCTTGCAGGTGATTGTCAATCCTCACTGCTGCACCATGTACTTGTCAAAAAAAAAAAAAANAATCACAAAAGGGAGAAAGGAGGGCAAAAAAAAGCTGTGAGGAAGAAGGGAGCTCTCTTACCTTGGTACTGGGAGGGAGACTCTGACGGGCGGCTGTACTTGTGCTTTTTACCATCTTTCCAGTCTATGGCTGAGACAAGAAACAGAGCATTGGTGTCAGGGAAAGGAGCCAGATACACCCTTCTACACTATCTGCTCTCCAGGCACTTCAGAGGAGAGCAGTGACCTCCCTATCATGACCCCAATAACATGGATGATTTTGATCTCTGGGGTGTGCTCCCTTCCTTCCCACAGCTCATGCAGGTACCTGACAGGAGGTATCTACATTTCCACCTCAATCCCTGTTTAGTTCCCACCAGCCACTGTCCTCCTTCAGTGACAAGCAACAATAAAGAACAGCAAACTGCTACAGCTCCATCATTTCAGCTGTGAGGAGAAGGGCTTGAGAGGAACAAACATAACAGCCACTAAAAATGCCTCATGTGAATCTTTGGTGCAGAATGGCTCTTTGTGTATCAGTTCCAGGTTATTCCACACAAGCAACCCCAACCCTTTGTAGTGATGGGGAGTGGACTTCTCTGAAAATGTGCACAAGTGCCCTCTCCACACACACCACCAGGTTTCCTTGTGTCCCTTGCAGCTCAGAAGAGAGCAGGGTAAAGCAGCACCAGCTCTACAGAGCAGCTCACCTGAGATGTCTTTGCTCATGACAGCTTTGGGTTTCAGAGCTCCAAAAAACTTAAAGTTCTCAAGACAGCTCTGGAAAGTGATAGAGCAAGAAGTGGGGAATGCTCATCACAGCCTCCAGCAGCCTCCAGCCCAAAGGAGGGATGAAAAATCCCTGTGCCAAGGCAGAGTTCACCCTGAACCAGCTCCTTGACCCGCTGCTGCCAGGCTGGGCACCCTGGGAGTGCTGCTGCACTCCAGCTCCTTGATTTTACAGACCATTTTTAGGGCTATTGTAGACAGCAGCTCGGTAGGGCCCTACAAAATGTGCCTTGCCCCCACAGAAAACAGTTCCTTGTGAAAGGAAAAGTTTTGAAATCTCCTGACATGTAGCTGGAAGAGGCAGGCTAAGAGCTGCTTCTAAAGTGCCCTGGGGTGTCTTAACGTGCCTGGAATTGCTTTGGGACAATTATTTTTGCAGTCTTCTCTTCTTGACATGTTCTTTTCAGCACAATGGACAGGACAGCATGTAGGTTTTATTGCTCTGGAAAGTGATAGATCAAGAAGTGGGGGATGCCCACCCTTCCTCCAACAGCCTCCAGCCCAACAGAGGGATGCCAGATCAGCATCCCTTAAATGAACACAAGGGACATATGGAGTGTGGTCACAGCGTCACTAGACATGGGCCAGACAAAGAGCCTCCTTGGAGAGACATAAATGAATGAAAAGGATTGAAGGACACCCTTCCTAATAAATGCATTACCACGAGGCACAGTATTGTGCCATCTCCCTAAGAAAGCAAGAATAAAGGACATAAAGTATTTAAGTCAGAAGCAAAAGAGCCCCCTGGGTGGGTAAGGCTCCCCTCAGTGCTGCAGGACAACTCTTAACAGCATCCATGCACTCAAAGGAGCTTCTCACCATACTCTGCAGGTGAAGGTACATTTTGTTCTTAACCTTTAACATGCAAAAATCCTCATTAAGCAGGATACAAAAGCAGCAGAGAGAGAGACAGAGAAACAAGAATTTCTGCAGACAAATAAAGAAACAGAGAAAGTTCAATGCATTATTAAAAAAGCAGGTAAGTAGGACAGAAACCCACATGTGCACTGTGCAGGTGTTGCCTCTGCAACCTACAGCCTGGCATTCTGAGCACAGGTCACAGAGGCAGGCTGGCTGGGGGCTCCAGGAGCACAGAGAACAAGCTGTGAGTGAGGCTGAATCCAGCCAGCCCGGGCCTCAGCCACGCTGCTGACTAATCAACCGGCCTCCTTTATTGCCAAGCCCTCCAGCTGCCTCGCAGCAGGGTCTCCCCATTCCCTGCTTTCCTTCATTTATTTTCACTTCATTAAAGGACAAGCAGTGTTAGGGAAGAGGATAATGCTGCCGTAAGATGAACCACGACAGAAGCAAAGGAGACATTTAAAAAAAAATAAAAGGGAGGAGAGAAATCGAGCATAGAAATCTCCTGCAATAAACCTTGGGAGTGTGGAGCAGATGTGAACAAAGAGCTGTGGAGGATGCTCCATCCTCTCGTTTTCCCTTCCCCCCCTCCTCCGGAGCGCATGTGATGAGATCACTCCAGTCAAACGCACATGCATGGCACAGCACTAAAGGAAATCAATATTCCTGTTAAGCACAAGAAGCCAGAGCAGCTCAGCTGCAGGCAGCCTGCTCGGCTTCACCCTTTTTGTTGGGGATGCAGGACCCAGGAAGCACGTGCTGCCTGAGGGGCCAAGGGACTCGGTGGCAGGGTAACCTCCTGCCAGATTTCCTCTGCACAAGGTAGGCTGGTCTCTGGTTTCATGCCTCGTTAGAGGGGGAGGCCTGTGCCAGCACGGGCAGTTTCCCTCATGCTGGGAGCTCTGCCAGATGGTGCTGGGGGTTCTGCAGGGCACCCTCGCTGCTGTCACTGTGCCCCACCAGCTGCAGGGATGCCCCTAAAGGGACTCTCCTCCTCCTGTTACAGGGCTGGATGGATGAACAGCTCTCTGCACACTGATTGAGAAACACACAACTCTGTTTTGGGCTTCCAAGCACATCCCCTCAGCTCCCACCCCACTGTCAGCCCCCTGAGGCACTCGGCCCTCCAGGCCTGCTCATTGCAGGGCCCTTGGCTGTGCCCAGCATCACTGCTCACCTTTCTGAGGGCCTGGTTTCCGCATTCTACCACCTGCTGCTGTCCTGATCCTGGGACTGGGTTGCTCTTAGAGAACTGAAGATGTCTAGGACAAAAGAAATAATGATGAGAAAATTCCCCATTCTGGAGCACGCAGTCATCTGCACCATGAACTCATCACGCAGTGGGGGTAAACACATGCTTTGTCACCCGGGGTTGCACAGAACACACACGATTCCTTTCACCCCCTGAAACTACAAGACTTTCTCCAGTTTGAGGACATCAAATTCATGGCAGCAGGAGCAGCATAAATAAGCACAAGGAGCACATGCCTGTCTCTGTGCTAACCCTACAGCGGGTCCAGAGCATGTGTGTGGAAGGAGAAGCTGCTCCCACTCACTAACAAAGGGGAGCAGAGCTGGAATTTATGAAAGAAAACACATGGAAACATAACATTAACTCCGGCAAAGCAGCACAGCAATCCCCAGCTTGCCACTTACAATTCAAATTGCTCACAGCAGTTCTGGGGAATAAGGATGAGAAATTGGACAACGACCCAGGAAATACTTTTGCTGTTAGTACTGCCACGAGCGTCCAAGTTGTGCTGCATTTTTTTTTTCCTGGTTGGAGGAAAACTGGCTGGACTGTGCCCAACAAGCAAAGGCATTTGCATTCTTGTTATAAAGAAATATTCCTGAAAAATTCAAGCTCTTGGGAGACGTGTGCTGGACATGTACAGAGACCCAAAACAACCACTCTCACAGGGCAGGGCCTGCTGCACCCACAAAGCCCTGGCATGCCCTGCCAGAAAACATCCAAATGAATGGCTGAGCCACAAACAAGCCCTTGGGAAAGCCAGGAATAGCATGTTTTGACACTCCACTAACTAATGAAAGATTAATTGTATCAATATAATTCCATTTTGTTCATAGTGGGGCAGTCGGGAGGAGGAGGAAGCTGTCTCAGGACGCAGCACCGAGGAGCTGCTTAAAGAGTTATTTACAGATCCAACTTGGCAAGAATTTGGGGTTTTGGAAACCAGGCTTTTTCTAAATGTAAGAGAAATAGAGTTTAATTTTCTGTAACAGCTCTACAAACTACAGCCTCTTTACATGCAATACTGAGCAATATTCTGAGAAGAAAAATACTGAAGGAATATTAAATACTAAAGGAAAAAAAAATTTCTGGTTGTTTTTTTAATCCAAATCAAAAGGTGCACAGTCATCACTTACTGCCTCTCTCCTAAATAGTGTGTGTGTCTGTACACACTTGTGAAGGGAGTAAGGTTGGTTTCCCTCTCAATAGCAGAAAGTAACCTACATGTGAAAGGTTATTTACAACTTTTAAAGCTTCTTTTCATAATTTTCTTCAGTCATTTTATTAAAGACTAGCAGTCCAGGCAGGAAAAGTCCCCTAGACATAAAAACCCAGGCTGAAAGGTGTTTATATATAAAGGCACCAGACAAACATTCACCACCTCTGGCTCTGCCCCTCTGCTGTCTGTGGGACTTTCTCAGGTATCCACATACATAAATCTCATGTGTTTGGCACAGCAGTTCCTGTGCTCCTCTGAGGGCTTCTGAAAAGCTGCTTCAGCCTGAGCACCTCAGAGCCCTGCTGGCAGGGATGTGTGACCCCTTCCCTTCAGAAGTATTGGGAGAAAAAAACCTGTGTTTTTGACTGTGACTGTGTTTGAGCTGCTCAGACAGGGTTTGTGAAAGGTTATGGCCCAGGACAAGGGTGCACTACTGCACCCTCCATCCTCACAATGGGAATAACCCTAATGAGGCTCAGGGGGACCTTCTCACCCTCCACAACACCCTGGCAGGAGGGGGCAGACAGGTGGGGGTCAGTCTCTTCTTTGAGGGAACAAGGGACAGTTGAAGAGGAAACAGCCTCAAGATGTGCCAGGGCAAGTTCAGGTTGGACATCAGGAAGAATCTCTCACAGAAAGGGTTGTCAAGCATGGGAATGGGCTGTCCAGGGAGGTGGTGGTATACTGAAGAAATTACTGGATGTGGCACTAGTGCTCTGGTGTGGTGGTGTTCAGTCTTGATGATCTTGGAGGCATTTTCCAACCTTAATGATTCCATAATTCTGTGATACTGATAAAGCACAGAGCTGACTGCTGGTATTCCTCAGCCAACACTGCAGCAGGCTCTCAGCAAGATCTCGTGTCACGGAAGAGAATCAGACATTGTAAATGTCCAATTTAAAGAAATAAAGAAACAAACGATGACTCTTCCCCAAAGGAGCAAACTTAACCTGCATGAGGATTCCCACTTTGCTGAGAGCCAAGGACACTGCACTCCAAAACAGGCTTCCAAGAAACTGCCCAAATGTGACAGCTCCAGCCTGACCCCTGCCAGCCTTCATGAGCCTCCACCACAGCTCTGCACCACCCAGATCCCCCGTACAGCAACACGTGGGTTAATCCTGCAAGATCATAACTCAAGGGGAAAAAAAAGCAAAATAATTTGTGTGCTCAGAGTCATGTAATGCCTAGAGAAGAGGCAGAGCCAAATTCCATGATACACAGCTTCAGCTTGCCTGCCCCAGGGGCAGCTGGACCTACACAGCCAGCTGGGAGCCAGCAGCCTTACAGCATCCCAGGGAAAGGGACCAGGTCCTGCCCTGGGATGCAGGGATACTCTTCTTCGGCCTGGAGACAGACACTGTGTACCCCAACCCTCCTGAAACAGGGAGGGATCCACAGGGATCACCAAATCCAACTCCTGGCCTGTCACAGACACCCCAACAGTCCCATCCTGGGGGTGTCTGAGAGCGTTGTCCAAACTCCTGGAGTTCTGGCAGGCTTAGGGCCATGACCATCTCCTGGGGAAAGAACCTTTTCCTCATATCCAGCCTGACCCTGCCCTGACACAGCTCCAGCCATTCCCTTGGGCCCTGTCCCTGGTCAGAGGGAGCACAGACAGGAGCTGCCCCTCTGCTGCCCCTGGGCTTTATTAACACAGGGCTTGGGAACTGATGATTTCCACTGACTGTCATTTATATTTGCCCAGAGGAGCTGTAAAATCTCCACCCTTGGAGACACTCCAAACATCACCAGCTCCCTCCCCTGCCAGCCTGATCTAACCTTGTAGCTGACTCTGACTTCAAAGTCAGCCCATCTCTGCCTGCAGCATTGGACCAGACAACCTCCAAAAGCTCCTTCCAACCTGAAACACCCAGGGACTTTATCTCACTGACAGCGGATTGGATGGCAAGAGGAATCACTCCATAGGTTTTGACAAGGCTGAAATGCTCCAGTGAGGAGAATTCAGTGTAGAGAGAAGAAAGCCAAAGGCAGAACAGACAAGCTCACAGGCACTGCAGGACAGGAGCACCGTGGTACCAATGGACGTGGCCTTTACTCCATCTGGGGACTGAAGACTGAAGAAATGTGAAAGTAACAAATCGCAGAAGCTACAGTCAGGTATCCAAGGGGCAAAACCAGGCTACCCACAGAGACAGGTCTTCCAGAATCACCTCAGGCACAAACATGCCCCTGATGAGGACCTGTTGGCTGCATCCATGGCACAAAGGACACAATCTTACTGTTGCATCAAATAAAACCTTTGAGATTTCCACAGCCCAGCACACGCTGCAATGCTCCATCTCCAGAGCCTGACACTTGCACAGAGCTGCACACCAGAAATAAAACTCCCCTTGTTTTCAAAAGCTGTGTTTCTCCTGCTTGTGGGGATCAAGATAATCTCCCAAGCATGAACTACAGCATTATGGAATGCTGGTTTCCAGAATTTATAACCTGAAAGGACAGATCAATGTGCAAATTCGTTTCAGCAGGATGCTACCTTAAAAATGTAAAAAGACCAACTGATTTGCTGCCTTTAGTAGCAGATGAAGTGCCTCTCTCAGAGTTTCAAACAACTTTCACTCACCGAGATATCAAAAGTGCCAAGGGCTCCACTGAACTGTCATGGGCTCTAGTTCCCCATCACTCCTACAAGACAGCAGAGTCAGTACAAACACTGCGGCATAGCAAAACCTGAAAGCAGAGAGACAAAATGAAAAAGTTTGCATTTAATTGCAGAAAGGCTACGCTACCAGCTGCATTATTCATGTTCATATTTAATTCATTTAAAACATCCAAATTTAAATTTAAAGACAGCTGTAACAAACATTCCCACTTGCACTCGCAAAGCAGCGCAGAACTTGACACAATTTAAGTTCAGCTTGCAGTGAGTACATGGGACTGCGGCTGTTAAACACCTTTGATATGAGTAAGATCACATCAACTGAGCTGATAGAAACTAGTTCAGCTTTTGTAAAATGAAACTATCACACAAAGGAGGATTGGGAAGACTAGACCTGATTAGTAATGAAAAGGAGAGAGACCACAGGAGAGGCATATAAAATAATGAGTAGCATGAAGAGAGAGAACTGGGGATTCCAAATTATCCCTTCCCAGAGCAGCAGAGCAAACCTACAGAAGTAAAAAACTCCCAAGTATATACCAGGGAGAAGGAACAGTTCATTGGAAACTAACAGACATGCAACTTCCTTATGGGGGGAGTTATCAAGAGAAGTAAATGAGTAACCTTAGAAATGACACAGACATTGAAAAGCAAACCAGCATTTGTAAGAGTATTGAAGTATGAGACCAGTGGGCCATCAATTCCCAGGCCTCAAGCAAGAGCTGAATAAAGGTTGAGTGCCCAGCCAAACCCTGCCCAGCACATCACTGCCTCAGCTGCTGTGCTGTGGGCAAGGAAAAGCTGAGCCCTTGTCCTCCCGCCAGGCTGCTGACACTGGCTCACGGCCAGGGGCAGGATACCAGCTCAGGACAAGGTTTGTTCACACCCGGGTGAGCCCTGGGCTGGGTTACACTGAGATTCACACCTCTGATGCCTTTTCCTTTTTCTCAGCCAGGGCTGGAGGAGCATCCCAGGGCATCCCCAGCTCGGAGTGCTGCTCTCTCCAGCACAGCCTGCAGCACAAACACTGCGGAAATGCATCTTAATCTAATTAAGGTCTCCCCCCACTGCTCTTGCCAAGAGGCTCTTCCAAAAGCTCATCCCTAAGGGCAGATGGATTCAATTTACCTGTGCCAGATTGGAAGGGATCTGCAGGGTTAGAGGGGAGCCTGCTCTGCAACATTCTTCCACAAAATGTGGCAACTGCAGTATCAGTAAAACAAAAGTGAGAAAATGTGGACGGGAAATGCTGTCCCATCTTTCCAGACCTCATGAGGTGCATGTAATCCCTTTATCTCCAAAGCCTCCACTCCTTCGGAGCGCATAATTATGAAAAGAGTTAGAGCTGAGGCTCTTAATGTCCCTTCTAGGCACTTCTTTATTCCACTCAAGGCACCAGCTACATCTGAATTATTTCCTGGGGTTGTTTGGACTTCCTATTATACAAGGATGATTTATGGTGAACCTTGGGATGGAATCCAAGTCAGATCTCAGCACTACCATGTTTGATTGAAAGGGAACCTGAAGGTTTGTTGACAGTGTGCCAAGCTTCAAACCTCACTGGACAATGCCGCTGCCAGCAGGGCAGAGGCTTTCAGAGAGACAAGGAAGAAAACCACCAACAGCGAAGCTGGAAAATGGTTTTATTAGGTCGGATACATACTCCACAGATTAGGATTGGGGGTAAAAAAAAAAAAAAGAAACTCTGCATATTGACAGAGAACTGTGAGAATGATGCTTCTTGGAAATCCCATGGAGCTGCCACAAGAGAATCCTGACAGTTTCTCATGATGCAAGCCGCCTGCATTCATTGATTTCTTCCCCACAAAAGCACAGGTCTGGAGCACCATGACCACTGCAGCCACTAAAAATCCCTTCCATGTAACCATGTAACCTCTGCTTCAGTTGAGGTTTTCTTCACAGAGAAATGAGAGGACTGTCAGTGCATGATCTGACTCCTCTAACTGCTTTTACACCAGACTTGGCTCCTTGGCTCCTCAGATTTCTGCCTGACCTGTGGACACCAGAACTTTTGCTGGTCTAAACCACAGTTCTTGCTCTCAATGCTCTGATGAGCGAGCTGACTGATCCCTTTCCTGGCCAGAAGCCAAAGGCCAGCTCCCAGGACTGAGCACCAGCCTTCTCAGAGCCAGACAGCCAGGCAAGGAGTCCTAAACCAAAATGCCAAATGAATGTTTATGTGGGACCCGAAGGGAACTCTCAGGAGTGAGCAGCTTGCCAGCTTGAAAAGGTGAGTCAGAATTTATCTTAACCAATGGTTTTAGTTCCTTCCACCTCCCTGTTACCATCCTCCTGGGCAAGACTAGAGTTTTATTTCTCCTTTTCTGCCTCCTTACATTCATATCATGGAATATTTCTAAGTAACACTGTACAATGAATGCTGGTAATTCCATCTGCAGTCCTGATCCCCTTGTGTGATCTGAAATACCTGATGGCTGCAAACCATTATTCCTCTTTCTACCAGAAGGATTTTCTGTCATCTCCAACATCTCTCGTTCTCTGGAATTAATTTTATCTTTCTACCATGTAAGAAGTGGACTGATGAACTCCAGACTTCATGACAGGCTCCTCACAAACACATTCTTGTGTTAACACACTGAGGTGTCTCGAAGATGTGATCACAAGTAACACACTTCCTCAGCCCCTGAGCCAAGTCTCACGGGAGTACATATTTTAAAAGACAAAAACACATGAAAAACTTGGGTAGACCATGTTTCTACAATGAAAATATCGATTTTATGACTTCCTTGTGAACACGTTCAGGTTGGTGGGGAGAGGAGATAGGTCAGCCTCCCAGGAAATGGCAGGTGGACCACCAGACACTGCTGAGTCAAGCTCAAGAGATCACCCTCAGGGTGAGTACAAAAACCAGGGACCAGGGAGAGGAACCACCACTGTGAGCAAAGCTACAACAGTTACCACTGCTCATGACTGTGGAAGAAATTAAATAAAACCCTGCAGGATTTCAATAAATATTTCCTTCCCTATAAAACAAAAACAACAAAACAAACCAAAACCCAACCAAACAATAACAACCGAAACAAAGCAAACAAACAAAAACAACCAAAAAACCCCAACAAAACCAGCGTGGGCCTTGGATCAAACAAAAAACATCCTGACACGTATCACTGTGAGCACACCTTGCTCTCCATGAAGACTGAAGAGGCTGCAATAAAGACAACATATTTGGCACACTCCAGGAAAAGGATACCCAGGCTGAGAGAAATGGAGAGATGAAAGGGCTTAAAATAAAAGACAAATAAGATAATCTGACTTGAGTCTGCTACAGGAAGCCCCTTAAGAGGACGAATTTTCTCAGTACAGACATGTTTACTGATGAGCTGGGAGTTACAGCTCCGTGGCTGCCATTTCTGTAGTGAGGAGGGTGAGCACTCCAGCCCTGCAAATCCTCCTTGGGAAGACGGGGCTCGACTGCTGCAAGAAGTTCACTGTTGAAAAATCAGAGCTGCTTTTAAGACTGGTGTTGATTAGTTTTTCCCACCCACTCAAATAGAAAGAAAACAGTGCAAAACCTAAAGCCTTCCCATGCAGAGTTAACACGGAGCCATGGAATGGTTTGGGGCAGAAGGGACCTCAAAGATCCTCTTGTTCCAACCCCCTTGACATGGGGAGGGGTTCATGGCATGCAGAGGATCCTGTGCTGCTCCTCCCCAGACAGGACCATGTCCAAGGCTTGGAGCCAAGGCCTGGGCTGTCCCCCATTGCCATGGACAGTGAGTAGCCCACCATGAACTTGTGCTGATGTGGCAGACTTTAGCTAATCAAACAAATCCCCTGCGGTAACAGCTGGGGTTAAGGAAACTTCGCTGTGCTCCAGAATTATTTCAGCAAATCCTTCATGGCTGGTCCTATTGTTGAAGCCACTTTGAGGTTCTGTCTCTGAGGTGAGCAATGTCCATGTCCCACATCCCAGTGTGAAAGATGCCACCAACACCATTGATCTCCACAACTGCTCTGAAGGAGTTTTGGGAAAAGCTGCACATCTCTGTTTCTGGGTGTTAAGCGGAGACTTTTCTGACCTGTACCCTCACTCTACCTCCACGGAGCTCTCCCAAATTCACCGTAACAAAACTCGACACAGAGACTGGCTTTTTGGGCAGGTAAGGTGCCTGTTACATATGGAAAAGCAAAGGACTGATGGACTTCAGTGCCATATGGGAAGAACAAGGCAAAGCAAGGAACTGAATCTGTGTGCCCAAGGCTGCTGTTTCTAACACTGAACCATCTGTGTTACAGCTATTTTGTGTCAGCAGGACTCCCACAGCTGAAAGTTAAAGTCTCCCGACTTTAGAAGAGGAATGGCCTCAGTTATAGACTGGCACAGCAGTGTACCCAACCCACTGACAACACCTGAAGTAGAGATGATTTATCACACACGGAGCTCTGCAGCCTGATCCTGGCATATTCTGACCGTACCCTGACACCCTGGTGACTGGGAAACAAGCCACAGGCCAGGTTTGCACGTATCTGAGTTTTCTTTCATCCCAGAACACGGGGAAGTGCAGGATACGGTGCACCCCACACTCCTGTGCTGGGTCATGCCCCCCTTGCTGGAAGGGTGAACCTCGAGGACAGGGTTGATGTAGAGCACCCCGAGGGTGCACCAGCCTGTGCAGGCACAGTGGGAAGCCCAAACTGATGCAGGCAGTCAAGAAAGTTTTTCAGCAATGTGGCTATTTCAGCCTGCACTGAGCCACATGCCAAAGCTAAGAGCTATTACTGAAAGCAGATGGCTTACAGGAGACCTTGAAATGGGATTCTGCCCAAGGCACTTACAAAGTCACCCCTCACAAAAGCGCACAATAGGATGCTTCAAAGTCTTTAACTAAGAATTTAAACGGCAGTACATTAAAAACCAGTGCATGGTTTCCATATCACCCCCAGACAGGCTAGTACAGCCCCCCTTGCACAGTCAGCCACGGCTGCTTTCCCAGACAGCAGTTACAGGGTGATGGATGTGGCCCCAGAATGGGCTCCAGTGTGGAAACTCTTCACGGGCCTCTGGTTGACACCCAGTAGATATATGTATATATATAAAATGTTTAATCAACCTTACACTTAATTCTTTACTGGACTCCATTTAAAAAATAAACTCTTTATGGGATGGAAGATATGGGAGGACAATGTATTCCTATGTCCCCATGGAAGGGGAAACAGGCAATCCAGAAGGAAAGGACTGACTTCCAGTTGTGTCTCTATTGGAAATGTCATGACAGACTGTGCAGTGATGCTGCAAGCAGGATGGGAGAATTCCGCAAAGAAAATGTTGCATTAACTATTTCTAGTAATGTAAGTTTGATGAAGTTTCAGCAGAACATCCTCAGGAGACCATAAGCAGGGAAAGGCAGCTTGAGGGGGAATAAAAAACCAAAGGGATGGTAATTAGGGGACACAACAGAAATGTAAATGAGGAAAACCTTGCAAAGAGAGGGGAAGGAGATGACCCAATCCCTTAAAGTATCCTGTATCTCACAAGCACAAGGGAGGAGGGTGATCCCCAGGGAGAGACACCCGGGGCAAGGGTTTCCACTGAAATGGCAAGGAGGGAGATGAGAGCTCAGGGAGCAGAAGAGAACAAATCAGCCCTGAAAAAAATGGTGTGGGACAAAATCACCACTCTCTAATGAGCTAAATACTGAGACATGGGGGATGATGATAGTTACATACACCTACAATTGCCTTTTCCTTCTGCTTTCCTTCTATAACCAACCCTAACAATTAAGTGGAATGCTTAGCAATATCCCTTGGGAAAATACACTGGATGAAAACTCATCCTCAAGCCTCACGTGGCATCACAGCAATCGCTGAGAATGCTACTGGAGTGTCTAAAGTGCTCTCTTTCCTCATCCAGCACAAAGGAATGACCTTCCACGGAGTTAAGTATTTCTCACCTTCCTGAGGACCAGCACCAACACAGACATGTCCCCACTGACAAAGGGGAGGAGGGAGGGGAGCACGACTCCAGTCACACTCAAGGCTGAATCCTCCACAGATCCAAATACAAATCCCTGTCCCTGACTCAACATCCATACAGCCAACCTTCCCAAACCTCTCAAATGCAACTCTCTCTGCCCTCCTGAACCTGGTCTCTCAAAGAAGGGAAGGTAAAACGACCCCTTTGCTGCATGTGTGTGTAAATATATATAAATAAAAATCTACCCTTAGACTGACAAAACTCAGGGTCTCCCTGGCAGGAAGCAGAGCCAGACTCCCCTGCAACACTTCCAGCAGCTGATTCTTCTTATGCAAACAAAGGACAGATGAGAAATAGTTCCTACTGATCTCCCCCATCTGCTAAAGAAATGAGAAAGACAAAATCTCCAAACCCTCAGGGTATGGAGCAGAGCCACAAAACCTGGATTTACCCTTGTTAGAGCGGAAGAGGAGTCAGACTCTGCTGCTTGGAGCACTGAGACAGAGATAATCCAGCCCTGATAGAGGGAAAGAGGGATGTCTGGGAGAGTGAAGGGAGCCGCTGTGCCATTCCTCCTGGTGCCCGGTCTGCTCCAGCCCAACCAAGGCAAAGGGCTGCCCAGGAGAGGAGCTCCCACAAACTCATGGTACCCCAAGGGAATTGGTGTGCCAGGGCAGGAAACAAACATCTTTGTTTTATTTTCTCACTCATGTAGAGTGATATTCATTTGTCTATTTCTTAGGAAAAAGAGAGGAAATTGCTGCAGTGCAACATGTCAAGAGAAACCAGAAGAGCCAGGCTCAGTGAGGATGGGTATTAATTACTGCTTGCTATTTTTAACCTGTGTATAACTCCAGTGTCATCTGTGACTTAAGAAGATAAAATCCCAGTATTCAAAGCCACGTATCTACTCAAATAGAAGAAATATCCTCTACTGGGTACAAAGTCTGGATACAGAAAAAGTATAACATGCCCATCAAAATTACACTCCATTTTAATAACAAAAGAAAGAGCAATCTAGATGTAGACAGAAATATTAGCTCAGGAGAATTACTCCCAGAGAGGAAAAATCACTAGCCAGCTCCCGCAGGAAACCTTGAACAGATTGCTGTTAATTATATAAAGAAAAAGTTGTTAGGCTGCTTTACATTCCTGAAGGGCCAAGAGTTTGGACAACTAAAATATATACTGTGAGGCCCTTCACTGTTTTCTGTACAACACATGGTAGACACAAAAAAAACCCAAAAAAAACCACCCAAAAAAACCCCATGACCACAAGCAACCAAAAGTCCATCCTGCAGCTCTGCAAGTATGTTCAGTGTCTGCCAAAGGGCTAATGAAAACAAGGCACTCTTACAGACTGTATCTGCTTGACATTTAAGTACCTGCTGGACATTTTGTACAGCTTATAAAGCCATAAAATATCACAGGGCATTTACAGATTTTCCAGCTGACAACAATATGAAATAACTGAGCAGGCCCAGAACACACCGAGTCCTCTGGTCAGGCACAAGATAACGCTGAACAGATACNGATGAGACCAAAGCTCACAGGGATGGAAAAGGAGCCAAGATTCAAAAGCCACCCCTCAACCCCACCATAATGCTGGAACAACAGTGGGACTGCCCAGACCTACAGTGCAAGGTTTGGAGCATTCCCAAGGGAAACAAGTTCCTCCTGCCCTCTCCAGGCACAGCAATTCACCATCAAGTGAGCAATTCACCTCCTGCCGTGCTGGAGGAGACCGGGCACTGTACAGCCAATGCAAAATCCTCCACAGTGGGACTGTGGAAATGACAACAGGGACTTCACCTCTGGGGTGGTGTGACAAGCCAGGTCAGCCAACTGCCATGGTTTATTCCACTCGTGGTAAGAGTTAAGGGCTCCAGGTGAGCAGCAAGGTGGTGGAACTGATACCTGCTGCCCATCAGTGGCCAATATCCTCTGGATAATATCAACTGTACATAACAAGTGGTACAGCAGGCATTCAGCTACAGAAAAAAATTGACATCTTACTGAGTAATCTGCACACAAGGACAGAAATACTATTAGCACCAAAACCTGAAAGATCTAAATTTCTATAATCTAGGGCAGTACATGGGAACCATGGATTACACACCTTACTGAACGAGGAACCACTCCTGATACAGGTGCAAACTAACAACAATCACAACACTTGGTGGCTGATGGCCCTTCACCCCATCAGCAGGTTACAGTGCCCCACGTGCAACTGATACTCCAAAGGAGACCACACATGAAAATATTTTTCAATGATGCTGCACCACCTCAAGAGTTACCTTCTGTAAGAGTCTGACTAATAACTTAGGACACCAGCTGATGGTGAGGATGTCTCCCTGGTCTTTTTGAAGGCAGGCACAAAAGCTTTGAGCTGAAATCATAAAACTGCAACCAGCGCTGCTCAGCTCAAAGGCAGCATCACACAGCACCATGCGTCCTGGGTCAGGCCTGCCTCACACTGCCCTACTACCAGCAAAAAACAGGGAGTTTGGCACCTGCCTGGTACTTCTCACCAATCTCAGGGGTCTGGAGAGCTGTGGATGCACACATAGAATCGCTAAATGGCCTGGGTTGGGATGGACCTTAAACCTCATCCAGCTCCACCCTGCACCATGAACACTTTCCACCATCCCAGGTTGCTCCAAGCCCTGCCCAACCCCGCCCTGAACACTGTCAGGGATGGAGCAGCCACAGCTGCTCTGGGCAACAAAACATGTTTTGAAATAATGTAACTTTTAATGTTACCTTGTTGATTTTTATAAAATGTATCACTAACAAAAAACTCCTTAAATGTTCAATATATACATTTTACTGCAGAAGTATAAGACAACTCGGGAATTCATGATACACAATTTCAGTAAAAGCCCAGTCACCTCAAGCATCCTATTTTCAGTGACATCAGGGCAGATCAAGAGCTGTTAGTCATGGCCAACACAACGGGGGGAAGTGGGACTGGGGCTGCCCAGCTGCCACACACGTGTCATTAAATCCACAGCACTGCCCAAGAGCCAGCAGATGCTCTCTGAGCACAGAAGGGAAAGGTAGAAAAGAAGATCAAACTGTACACAACGATTATTTTTACATTTACAGCACTTTTCTTCTCTTTGGTATCTTGCCAGAAGAGAAGGTGAAATGTCAAAATGATGGGGTTAAAGTACAGCAATACCAGCCTGAAATCAAGCAAAGCTCCTTAATGTCAGAACAGTCAGGCACTGGAGTGAATTGCTGAGGAAAACAGGAATCACCATCACTGGAAATCTCAGAGCACCTTAGAGAAACCTCTAGGAAACATTATGTATGGGTGATCCTTCAAGGTCACTTCTAGAAGAAACACTGAAACCACAAGGCTTTCTCCATCTCCTCTCTGATGACACAGCGACTGCACAATTTTAATGGACTGCAGCATCTAAGATTTGCTNGAGGAAAAAAAAAAAAAGAAAAGAAAAGCAACCACAGTCAGCGTACAGAGAGCAGCAGTCTCTGGGCTGCATGAACAGCCACTCGACTTATTTTTAGAAAGTGGAATTGGTACAACTTCCTCCTTGGTCCACATCAGACTCCATCAGCTCTTCTGCGTGCTCTCTATGCCTTCACTTAACTACAGAGTATGGAGCAGAATTTTCTCCTACCTTATGTATTGCAGCTGGGCAGGAAAGGCAAAAGTGGGGAACGAGGGGCCCTGCAGCAGCAATGGCAGGGAGAGAGCACTGGTGGGAGATGGCCAGCACCCTGCAGAGCTCCCCCAGCACATTCAGCCTGAGCTCAGGTAGCCACCCTCACCCTGAGCTGTCTCCTCTGCAGACCAGCTGGTTTCAGGGACATTCAACTGCACTGCGGGGATGTTTTGTGCCACCCAGAGCCAGAGCCATGCCGGGGGGCCTGCCCCAAAGCACTGCTCGTCTGTGTGAGCCAGCCCTGTCTCCTGCCCTGGCCTGGCCTCCCCGCAGCTGCAGGGACAGGGGAGGGCAGGCAGGCCCTGGCAGCAGCCCAGGGAGGCTCCCACGGCCAGGAGGGACTGAGGGGGAACAGGGAACGCAGGCTGCCCTCCCGCTCACCGCAGACACAGCTGGACACGCATCCCACTGCTCAGGGCTCAGCCTGGGGGGAGGAGGCAGGGGCTGCTCCAAACGGGAAGGGAGGGAGGCCCGGGAGCAGGGACACCCTGCAGCAGCGGCACAGGGGAGGGCAGAGTGCAGGAAAGCCCAGCACAGGGGAGGGCAGAGTGCAGGAAAGCCCGTCAGGCACTGGTGGCAGGTGTTCCAGCGCTGCCTTGCCCAGGCGGGTAACAGGGAGGTGACTGCAAGGAGCAGCCGATGGGACCGCGGCTCACTCGGTGGAGCACAGACGGGCTTCACCCCGTGCAGCCTCTGCCAACACTGAACTCAAACACTGTAAGCATCCCCCAGCTCCCCCCAGGCACAAATCCCATTTTTCCTGACAGGACTTTTTCCTGGAGTCAAACATCAGCAGCACCCTGAGGAATCAGAAGGTTCCCTCCACCCCCAAGCAAACCGCAGCAGATGTCACTCCAGAAATGGGTGAACCAAACTTGCTCCCTTGCCACGATAGATAGGAGAAAGGACCCAGACCAGTGTCCAGTGAAACTTGAAAGGGCCAGGAGAGGGAAGGAATTGCATGAAACTCAATGGGCAAAGATTGAGCTTCACAAATTTCCACTGGCATCTACTCCTACAGTTTCCGTTGTTGAAAGCAAACCCGAGCCGCGGGAAGGTTTCTGGGCTGTTCCCACTGTGGCAGTCTGGAAAACGTACAAGTTAATTGGAGCTGGGTAACTCTGAGCACATTGGCTGGGAGGAGTTTAGTTTCTGACTGGTGATAACACCATTCAATTTATAACACAAACAGAAAAACTTCTCAGCGAGAAATGGAGAGCGGCAGCAGCACCAAGCTTGTCCCAGGGAAAAAGTCCTGCCCTGAACTCCCACGTCAGCTCCCTTGTGCTGGCAATGACCACATCGACTCTGCTCTGTTTCCTTATCTCCAGTGACATGTTACCAGCCAGGCCCTGGAGCTGCAGGGGTCACCTCCCTCTGCTGATCAAGTCAGCTCTCAGGAAGCCAAGTGCTTCAGAGTCCTCTGCAGCAGCTCAGACATCACCTGTCCGTCTGGCCCCTCGGACGAGGCTGCCACGCAAACAGCAGAGGCAGCAAAACGGACGCTCATCTTTTCCTTCAGTTCTCAGCCAAACTCCTGATTTTTTGCCCAGGATGAGTCTGCATAAAAGTGTGAGATTCAGCCCAGTAAGAGCAGAGGCATAGACACAAACTCTGCTTAAATCCCTTCTAGAGGGGTAGAAACATTTGGTAGGTGCCTGAGTGAACCCTGCAGACTGCCAACTGTATATCACAGTGCCTAAATCTGCTAGAGCTGGTGTGTGTAAGTAACCACAGTAAAAGAGCTAAGTACTTCTCTGTTTTTCAAGGAATTGAATGAATATGGAGACCTCTGGGAACTAAGTGTTTTCAGCACCAGCCAGGCTGTAGTGATGTCCTTGTACTGATCTCTCCTCCTGCTCACAGTTGAAGACACCTGAAATGTCCTGCTAAGGGAGACTGCCACCAGGACAGAGGAGAGCTTTGCAAAGAGGAGGAGATGCTGATCCCCAGTGCTCAGGTGCTCCCACCAGAAACCATTCTGACACTACCAGTTCAGATTTGTTCACTCCAAGCCCAGTGAGACCTGGTGATACACAGGGAAGTTTTCTTGTGTTTCCTGCTGCTCTCAGACTTGCACTGTCAGGTTAAACACTGTGCAAATGTTCTCTAACAGCTTCCACTGGTAGATATTTAAGCTGGGTAAGAAAGCAGTTTTTCACAACTGTATTAAACCCAGAAAAAGCATTTCCTTTAGGATTAGGCTGTGCTATCCTGCAAACAAAGTGGGATGAAACATTCATGTTCCAGCTTGGAGTGCAGGTGCTACACCAGGATGTGGTGCTGGGGTGAAGGAGAGGTCAGAGTTACAGTCCTGCTACACTGAGAGTTCAGTTGTGAAGATGATTTTTACCTTGTCATGTCTCTGAATTACATATATGCAGGAAATTAACCACCTCACAAGAGAAGCTAGCAGACAGAACTGCTGCTCTGTCCTCAATGCATCTTCCCTCACTTCTCAGAGACCCCTCCTTGTCAGGAAACTTCTCAAACATAAATGGATGCATAAACGACACAAAATCTTTTTGTCTCATTGCAAAAACTGAATTTCGGTAGCAGGCAAGAAAAAGAAGAAAAGACAGGGTGCTAGATGTAAACATTACAGCTCAAACATGCCAAGGTTTAACTCAGCACAGCTCCAAGCTCACGTTGCTAGCACACTACTCCAAATTTGCAAACAGGAGCTCACCGAGCACACCAAGTCCTCTGTCACAAACACACAGTTAAAAGCACAAATACTCAAACATGTGATCTGCATTCCTCATCACATAACAGCGCTGAGACATACCCCAAACAGGGTCATTTGGGCCCAGCTTACTACAAATGCCCTGCAGAAACCTCACGGACACAGTCACGCATTCCCACCCTGACTGACCACAGCACTCCAGGTGAATTGTGAATGGAAGCAGGACCCAAGTCAGAGACAGAGGTCAGCTAGGCTGACATGCCCGTGTGAGAACGGAGAAGCTGATCTTGCTCAGCTTAGGGAGAGGGAAAAAAAAATCTCTTCAAATGCTTCTAACTGAGCTGCAGACATGTAGGGAGTGGAGTGATGTGGGGAGTAGGGTGTTCTCCATGAGCTCTGGGCATCAGAAAAAGAACAGGTTTAAAGTGCAAGACAAAGATTTAGATTAAACAACCTGAAAAATCTCTCTAATGATGAGGAGGCCTAAGTGTTGGCATACATCACCTGCAGAGGATGTGGAATTGCCATCACAAAGAGCCTTAAAAGAACTATTACTCAGGAAGGGTACAGAAGTCTACCTGACCTTACCCAGGGTTGGGAAACAACCAGGACATCTCTGGAGGTCCCTGATGTCTGAGACTATAAAACAAAGTTTCAGACATTCCATTAAATCAGACATAGGGCAGGGGCAGAGCTCCCAGAGCACACTCCTGTCTAGACTGAAGCACAGCTACATCATTTAATACCCTAACAGCATCTTTTACTTATAGACACCATATTGCCCTGCAAAATTCATCAGGTTTCTACAGAAGAGCCTCAAGAAAAGCAGATTATCAAGATGCAGAACTGTCGCTTGCTAAGATGTAAATACCAAACCAGCAGGACCAAGACTCAGCATATCTCTCACAAACAGAACAATCTCAAACTTTTAATTAAATAAACACTTTAAATAGCACAGAAATACCTGCATTTCCCTTGTGCCCATTGTAAGGGACTCCCTGACTTCCATCTGCATTTTCATACCATCTACTGGGCAGATCCTGAACTACCCACCAGCACATGCAGGGCTGCATGCCACGGCAGCTTGTCCCAAGCCGAGAACCCTCATGAGCCAAGTTTTGTTCCCTGTATTAACACCAAGCCACACGCCAGTGCCTGAGATGAAGAACAAGGAATGAAACCGAATATTCTCCAAATATTCCCAGCAAACGCATATGGACAGCACAGTCTGGCCAGCAGAAGCTGAGAGTAAGAGAGGAAGGCGAGAGGAGGAGGCCCAGCCTGCAGCCGGCGCTCAGGCGTTGAACCGAGGTGGGAGAACATTTTCCCCCAATATTACTGGCTGCGAACTGCAGCGACCACATGGCTGTTCCCAGCCACTCACTGCACGCTGTTTACTATAAACAACAACAGTAAACAGAAACTCAGCCAAAAAATCAAAGCCGGGGACCCCAGAGCTGGGTCTCCACTTCCAGACGCTCCCCATGGAAATAGTTTCATGTTCAGCTGCTAAACCTAAACCATCCGAGGCCCAAGGGAGCCAAGCTGCTCAGTGCATCCCAAACTCAGGCTGCCTGTTTGGATTTGCCAGCTCTACTTTCAGTCATCCAGACTCCAAAGTGCTGCCACAGTTTTACAGGGAGCTTCAAAGAGCTCGCGGATTAAACCTGCGCGGCAGGAGCCAGCCGTCACCGGGGTTATTTTTAAACATCTCACTGTGCACGAAACGCTCAAATCTTGTCTCACTCCCAGCTCTATCCCAGCACTCGACTCGGGGCGGCTGCGAAGGAGGCGCAGCTTTTCCCCGGGCATGGTGGTTATGGGATTTCTCCGGCTGCTCCCCGGGGTCACCCCTGCTACCTCCAGCAGCAGGATCTCGGGGGACCTGCTCGGGGCACCGGGGATCAAACAACAACACTGCAAGCTCTACACACACACTGGGGTGACAGGAGGGTGTCACCGAGCCCCGAAGGGCTCTCGTAGGGGAGGAAGGGCACAAACCCCCCCGGGCACAGCCCGCAGCCGGGGCTGCCTCCTGCAAACCTCCGGCAGCTCGGTCCCGCTTCCCCTTTCCTGCTAGGAGCGTCCGGCTGATACCGAACGGCGCCGGGGAGCGGGGGCGGCTCCGGCCGGCCCAAGAACCGCTCCGAGGCCTCGGGGCGAGGCGGTACCGCGGCTGCCCGAGGCCCTGCCCGGGGACACCCGGCAGAACAACAAAGCCCTGCAAGAGTCTTCCCCGGGAGGCACAGCCCGGCCGGGCAGCCGCGGGGCCGGGGAGCCCCCGGGGCGCTGCCCGGCCGCCGGGAGGGCCGGTCCCGGACGGGCACCAGCAGGTGCGGGCGGTGACAGCCGCCCCCGGCCCGGGCACCGTGCTGAGGCGGCGGCCGGGCCGCGCTGACAGGAGGGATGAGATCCGGGCCAGGCTGCGGGCCCGACCCCGGCCCGACTCCCGCCGCGCCTCCCCGCGCCGGGCCGGGCCGGACCGAGCCCGGCCGAGCCGCCCGCCCCGGCCCGTCCCCTCACCTGCGCGGCCGCCGAGCGCTGGCGCTGCTCAGTCCCTCGCCGCCGCCGCCGCCGCCATGTTCGCGCTGCGCAGGGAGGCGGGGAGGGAACGGGAGGGAGCGAAGGGGGAGCGGCGGGGGATCGGGGAGGAGGGACCGGCGGCCCGGCCCGGCCCGGCCCCACGCCGCCCCCGCCGCCGAGACGGCTCCGGCCAGCGCGGGGGCTTTGGTAGCTGATCGGCCGAGGTTCGGAGAGGTTCGGCTGGGTCGGTGCGGCTCCACTCAGCTCGGGACGGTTCGGTTCAGCTCCGTTCAGCTTAGCTCGGCTCGGCTTGTCTAGGCACAGCTCCTCTCCGGTTCGGCGCGGCTCGGCTCGGTTTCGGCTGGGTTTAGCCTGGCCCGGTTCGGCTCCGCTCGACCCGGTTCGGCTCCGCTCGGCTCCGTTCGGTTTGGCTCTGCCCGGCTCGGCTCCCCTCGGCTCGGCCCTCACAAACCTGCCACCGCCGCTGCGCCCCGCGGGCCGCCCCCGGCCATGCCCGCTCGGGACCGTCCTCACGCAGGGCCAGACCCCCGTCCCCAGCCCGCACTCCGGGCCCGGGGCGGACCCGCAGTGTCCTCACCGTGCCTGCGGAGGAACCCCTGTGCCCTCAAGGGGCACCCCCAGGTACAGGGCAGACCCCCACCCATGATCTTCAGCCTGGGGACAGCCCTCCCCATGCTGTCTCCGGACCCTTTGGGCACAGGGCCAGACCCCTCCTGTGAGCCCCAGCCTGGGGACAGACTCCCCTGTGCCATCCCAGGACCCTTGAGACAGGACAGACTTGCTCCACCCGTGAGCCACATCCTTGGGATAGACCTCCCATGCCCACCCAGGACACATGGGCACAGGGCAGACCCCTACCATGATCTGCACACCTGGGAGTGGGTGACCCAGTGCCCACCCAGGACCCTCTGGGCTTAAGGCAGAACCCCAGTGTGACCTGCTGGACCCCCTGTTCCCACCAGAGACCCCCTGGGTGCCGCAGAATGATGTCCATCCTTGTCTGGCTCCCCACTGGGGACAGCCAGGGCTGGGCTGGACTCCATGCAGCACAGCCAAATGCTAGGGATGGGCAATCCCCACATACTCCCTTTCCTCCCAGCCTGGGCAGTGCCACCCCAGCCAGAGACACCACAGATGTACAGATGTATTTGGGGACTCAGTGTCCCCAAATACACCCCAGACAGAGTGAGACCCCAGTGACTCCCTAAAGGAGTCCTAAAGCTAAAAGAATCCCTTGTGCTACTGTTGGACCTAATTACCTTCACATACCATCTCCAGGTTCCATCCAGAGAGAACCCTGTGCAAGCTGACCCCATGAGCTGACCCCATGGGCATCCTTGGTGCTGTCTCCTGACCAGAGACGGACTTCACTGGGGACCTTCTCTGTCCTGTAGAACAACCAGAGCCTACACATGGTACCCCAGAACCATGCCCTGTCACCCTTGTCTTGGGAACTCCCAGGAAACAAGCGACAGTCCAAGAGGAAACAGCCTCAAGTTGTACCAGGGGAGGTTTAGCTTGGATGTTGAGAAAAATTTCTCCATGGAAAGGGTTGTCCAGCTCTGGCACAGGCTGCCCAGGGCAGTGGTGGGGTCACTGGGGACATGGGTTTGTGGTGGCCTTGGCAGTGCCAGCGTAACTGTTGGATTTGATCTTAGAAGGCTTTTCCAACCCAAGCAATCAGTGATTCTGAGTAACATGGGCTACTGCAAGAGCCACCTTTCCCCCCACAGACCCCACCAGTGTCGTCCCTTTAGCCCTTGCACCAAGACCCCCCCAGCTGCATCACCAACACAACTGTCTGCAGCAGAGCCCACCCTCTGCTCCCCCAAGCCCTGCACCCTCCGCTGGTGCAGCCATCTCCCACCCTTGCCAGCCAGGACACGGTGTTCCAGGTTCCCAGCTGAGGATGCCATTTCCCATTTTCTCTGGGCAGTATCCTGCTGAAGACCCTGCTTCCACTGTAGGGATCACAGCTGAAGGAAGCTGTTCATCTGAAATAGCAATCAGCTCATGCTACAGCTGGGTACAGAGCAGGGGGTCCTGTCCTCTCTCTGCTTGCTGGATTGCCCAGACAAAAAATATCCCAACAAAATTATTGTGGTCTGGAGATTCAGTTCACATCTTTTAAGATGCTCAGGTGAGTGGTCAGTGAGTCTAAAGGACCTCTGGGGGTAGACCAGGGTCTCATGACCCAGTATTTCAGTGGGGCAGTGGAGAAACCATAGAATCACAGAATGGTTTGGGTTGGAAAAGATGATCCAGTTTCACTTCTCTGCCATTGTCAGGGACACCTTCCACTGTCCCAGGTTGATCCAAGCCCTGACAACCTGGCCTTGGACACTCCCAGGGATGTGGTAGTGCCTTTCTGGGCAACTTGTGTCAGGGCCTCACTCACTCTTCCTCAGAGGGAAGAGTTTTTTCCCAATACATTTCCCTGTATGTTTTCCTACATACCTTTGAAGTGACACAGACATGTGTGACAAGTCTTCTCAGGCAGAGAGCACCTGAACAATTTCCAAAGTACTTGTAGTGACCTGGCTAATACAGGAGTCTTCCCCTGCATGATTTCTTGTTCTGGGAGATTACACAGAGGCTTGAGTGGTTTAGGTCAAAAGAAGACCAGAAGGAAACACCCCTGGTGCAGACAGGGCTTGGTGGAGTCTGGAAAGGCTGTTCCTGGAAAGCTCTGCAATATGTGTGGCTTCCTGCAGTGAGTGGCTTTGTTATCTGTGACAGAGAGAGGGCCAAGCCATGATTCATCTGCTCACTGCCCACTGCCAAACCTGTTGCCAGCCAGGGAGGCACAGGGTGGGCAAGGGCTCCAGGGTGGGACCTTCCCAGCCTTTCAGGAAGGGCTGGAACCACCTCAGCCCGTTCCTGTGTTCCTCCCTTTTCCTCTGGGGAAGTGAATGGCATCACTCTGATGGGCTGAAGGCTGCAGTGTCCCCAGGGGACTGGAACTGATGGCTGGACTGAAGGCAAGAGACACCCTGTAGGTGCTCACGCTGTCCTAGTTCAGATGCTGGACTTGGTTCAGCAGGTGCAAGGCTGAAAGTCCTGCCCAAGGCCAAAGGAGCTTCTGCCTGATCAGCAGCTAACTTCTGGGGTCCAGCAATTTGTCCACAGCTCTTTGACCCCCTCCTCAAGGGGAGAAAAAAGTGATCAGTACTCTCAGAGCAATATAAACCTGTATTTGCCTGTCTCTCACAACAACAACAAAAAAATCATAAATACATATACTTCATCAAACAGGGTGGGGTTTCCAAAAATGGGGGAGAAAACTCTTTGAAACTGTTCCAGAGCTGCTGTATGGAGGTTTCTCGTGTCTCCTTCTACATGGTGACACTGGCCACTGCTGAGGGCCAGCACTGGCCTGGAAAACCTCTTGTTCTGAAATACTCACATTGAGGGATGGACAGTTTGAAATGCTGGTGAGGACTTCTGTTTTAAGATGTGGAGTACTTGGTTGAGGTAGGACATGGAAGAGTGTTTGCTTCAGCCTTGCACCTGAGCACCTTCTCTATAAATTCACAAGTATTACCAGCACTTCTCATGGGTGTCATCAACTCTGGTATTCCCACATGTCCACAGTAACCAGGATTTCATTAATGGAATAAATGCACAAGAGCTCAGAGCTGCAAGAGGGAGACAGGAGTGAAATTTCTCCGTTGGCTTTAATTTGGAGTGGGTGGTAGGATTTACATATGACATCCATATGAGCACCACAGGAATTCAGTTTGATTAATACTACAATGGAAATGAGCTGCAGAAATGGTTTGCCATTTATTCTGAAGCGTTGCCAGAAAAGCTCAGCACATTTGCAGCCTGGTTTGGGCCGGCTCCCGGAGATGAACGGCAGGGAGGGAACCCCTCAAAGGGGCACTGGTGCACAGGGTGTTGGACACACTGGAGCAGGACCTGCAGGAGGAGAGGGTGGAGTGGGATACGAGGCAGTGTGACTGGGAAGAAAACCTCCTGCTGTCTTCCCTCCTCCCCTCCCTTTTCCTCCCTCCTTAGTGCCTTGCAGCGATCTGGCATCAAATGTCCTAAACCGGTTCCCAATACTTGCAGCGTTCCCATTGATGAACTTTGTTTTCTGCCACAAATCGATCCACAGTCTGGCATGGATGAAAATACAGAGCATGCTCTGCTTGAAAGAAAAGGCCTCATGTCCTCTGCTCTGTGACCTTTTTATCCTGAATCTGATACTTCATAAAAAGGTGAATAAGAGGGCACAGGGATGGATGTAGAGGAGGAAGATCTAAAGGAACATGTGCACCCAGTATTCCTGCTTCTCTCATAGATATGTTCTTTGACATCTTTCTTGGAGAGGGGAGGTGGGAATCTTCTCCCCATGCCTCAAAAAGGCAGAGGAAAAGGTTATTTACAGAGATTAAAGCCTCAACAATCAGCAGAACAGGGCCTGCCATAAGTTTCCTTTCCCAAAGCAATCTCATATTGAGACCAGCTGTTGAATTTACCAGGATCTGTCTGCTCAAAAGAGTCAATTTTTGTTCTGAAGACTTCATGGCCTGGAAAATCACCTTTGTGAATGCCAGAATGCTCTCTTGGTGGTGGGAAATCTCCTGGCCTCATATCCCAGACATTTGCAGGCAGTTCTGCCTTTCCCTGTCCAATTGCACCATGATCCTCTTACAAAGGCCGCCTGCTGCAAACCCCTGTGAGCCCCCAATATCCTCCTGAGGCCAAAGAACACATTTCCTCATCATAACACATACTTATTTCTCCTGTTTCTTGTGGCTCTTTGCAACTATTTCTATCTTTTCCACGTCCCAGGTGGATGCCAAGCCTGGGTCCAAAGTGCCAGGGTGTCACTGTGCCATGTGCAGGGCTTGCACCCCCTGTCCTGGTTAAATGTACGTGTTCCTGTCAGTATATACACCCAAATTTAAGCTAAAGCCCCTCTGTTACAGAGTCACTTCTTGCAGTTCAGGTCTGCTTTGCTCACCCTGAATTTCTTCCCAGAGTTGCTGCTTTCTTGATCCCACCCCACCTTTGCTGCTTAGCACCTCACCAAACCTGGGTATATATTTATAATCCTTCTGTTATTCTAATATGAATTTATTACCTAATTATTACTTAATATTAATATGCAACCCATAATTATCTGATTTCAGGCTGTCACAATAGCTCAGTCCTAACTCAGCAGTTGTTTGGTGTTTCTGAAGCCTGCTATATACCTCTGTCAACACTTACAGGATAATTGTGTTTGGGTTATCCGGGTGTAGGTGTAAAATATCAGTGTATTTTTAGGTATGTTGTTTAAATTTCTTGGCTAATAGCAGTCTTGTGAGTCCTTCATCAGCTTTATGACAAGAGATCTGGTTTCTCTGCAAAAGCAGAATTTAGGAAGTTATTGAACGCTTGATTTGTTGCCTCTGTTAATAAATTTCCTGTGTCTATTAATAGACTCATATGGGTTTGAATTCCCTTTGTTCCCAGCGCCTTCTAAACATTTCCTACTGGTGCTCTTTGATCCCGCCAGCCACGAATCCTTCCCCTAATAGCTCGTTTCTTCTGTTCGTACCCTTCACAAATTACTGCACGTCTTAATCCGAGCCGACCTCTCATCCTCCCGCAGGGATTCGCGGCTCCGGAGCGCTCTTTGATCCGCGGCTCGGAGAGAGACGCCGCTCCCCGGGACACGACAGGCCGCTCCGACGGGTCATTAGCACGGGGGCTGCTGCTGGGGAGCGGGGAAGGGGCACAGGGGACAGAGCAGCAGGGACATGGCAGAGCCGGGCACTCACTGCTCCGTGTCTGTGCTTTGCTTGTGCCAAGAGAGCAGAGGGAACCTTCCCAAGGGATGTGGGAGAGTGTAAATCACCTCCCTAAGTCCTGTCCCCTGACACCCGGCAAGGCTGAGCTGGGTGCAAATCTTCATCAGTTTTTGACCTTTCCACTCCAACCCAAACTTTGAAACCGTTTGAGGAATTTAATCTAATTNTAATCTAATTTAATTTAATTTAATTTAGGTGTTCTCATGTTCAATCCCCCTCGTGCACTTTCTCCCTTCATTCCTTTTTGCCCTTTTCCCCAACACAGCACCTGCTCAGCTGCTTGAATTACTGTAAAAAAATTCAAGCCAGAGGTTTTTTGGAATCATAATAAACTATTGGGCAGAGGAAACAGCTCAAGGTATTGATTCAATTTGAGTCATCTTTTCTCAAACCTCCCAGTGAATTTCTGGCATTGTTTAGATTCAGGGTCATCTTGGACTCACTGATCAATATAAAATGTTATTATTTATGTGTCTTGCTATTTGTTTGCCCTTACTGCTCTTTGACACATACATATCAATTTAGGATCATCAATTTACTATTTCTTCCCCTCCTTTTCCACTGAAATGGGATGGATTCCAGCTGTTACTCTCCTTGCAATGATGTGACCATTTTGAGTATCTGAAAACAAAGTTTCACCAGGAAGTCTCCATCTTCATTCAATTTTTATGACTAAATTTTTCTCCCTAAAAGATACAGCCAATAATTTGCAGCTCCTTCATTGTCTGCTAGTTAGGTTCACCCTCCAGCAGGTGTGGCTTCTGTTCTAGTCCCTTCAGAACAGAATATCCCTTTAGAATGCAAAATAATATAAATTATTTTAGCTTATTGAAGGAATATAGAATCAACAAACCAAGATGTGGAGTCCACCTGTGAGTGAAGGTTGTCCGTGCCTTTCTGGGTAGATTTTCTTTGTGACAGGACAAGGAGGAATGGATTCCCACTGCCAGAGGGCAGGGTTAGATGGGATATTGGGCAGGAATTGTTCCCTGTGAGGGTGGGCAGGCCCTGGCACAGGGTGCCCAGAGCAGCTCTGGCTGCCCCTGGATCCCTGGCAGTGTCCAAGGCCAGGTTGGACAGGGCTTGGATCACCCTGGGACAGTGGGAGGTGTCCCTGCCATGGCAGGGGGTAAAATGAGATAAAGTCTCTTCTAACCATCTGTGCTTCTATGATTCTATGAAATACTGCTACAGCTCATCTGGTTTTCCTTGGAAAATCTGTCATGTTGCCCTAAGGAGGGTGCAAGCTCCATGACATCCAATTTTTTCAGCTTGATGCTGTGGAAAGTCTAAACCTGGGATACACAAAGCTGGGAAGCTGTTTGAGTTGTGAACCAAGAGATTTAGCGAGCCTTGAAAACGTGGAAAATCCCAGGGGTCTGGGGATTTACAAAATCGTCATGATAGCTTGAGAAAGGAAGCCATGAACCCAGATCAGATGGTAGGAGGGATAATTGACTTCCTGCAGCTACACACTTGGCAAAATTAATGGCTTTTGGTATGGAAAGTAGCTCTGGCTGGACAGACTCCTGAGCTTTGCTGTGAGAGACTGGGGCTGGTGAAAACATCCACGCTGGTCCAGGCCATGTCCCAGCAGTTCTAAGTAGCACCCTGGAAGCACTGTTGGGGCAGGGAGGCTGGATACAAATCCCTAAAGAACCAGCACCAGCAAGGACATTATTAATACTGTAAACTGGGCATGATAAATGTCATCTGTGCCCAGCTTTGTGACAGCCTCTGACCAATGTCAGCGTGCTGAGGTGAAGGAGAGGTGCTGCTCCTACTGGGACTGGGAATTAGAAACACAGAGCTGTGAAGTAATTTTAGTAAAGATGGTAACAATCATAAAATCTACAGTAAGGCTTGCCGGTGACAAAAACCCTGAGCAGGGCAGGTTATGGCTGCCAAACCCTCGGGACCATTAAATAGCCCCAGTCCAGCTGCTGTATTTGAAGAGCCATCCACAAATCCCCCCCCTGAGAGCCTGGAAAACGCACACTCCAACATGAGAGACTCAGTCTCACAAAGCATCATTCAGGGCAGCTTCAGAGTCATTCTGTGTATCTGCCTGACACTGGGTTTATAAAAAGGGGAATAGCAAAGAGTCAGGAGTGACCTAGATCCTTCACACGGCATTGGAAAAGCTATTCCAGGAACAACACAGCAGCTCTGCTGTCAGCCTCTGACAGGGCCTGTAGAAGCACAAAGAGGGCTGGAAGAAAAGCTACAAAAGTCTTCTGGGGGCTGGAAAACCTCCTTGACTTGAGGTCAAGGAGCCCTTCATGCTTGGCATGGGAAGCTGAAGGATTTTTGCCATAGTGTGTGCCCTGCTCCTATGGAAGTAGCTGCAAGATGCAACGAGATGGAGGGACTGGGAATGAAAATGGGGGTGAGCCACAGAGGGCAGAGATGTCAGTGCCAGGAGTGGCCTGGCCAGGGCCAGGGAAGCTGAGCATCTCACTCTGGGGCTCTACCCCTTCACATTGATCCTGCCTGAAAAGAGGAATTCCTGTCCCAGAGCAGGGATTGCATTAAACAGCACACACCGAGCTTCTGTTTGGATCTGCAGAAACACTTGTCCTGCCTTTCTGGGTTTTCCTTTCTCCAAATTATTTCAGGCCTGTTGCACCTGGAGGTGGAGTATGGTGGACCATGCTTTCACCTACAACAGAGAGTCTCCACTGGCCCTGAATTGTCGATTGTGTCTTTTAATGGAGCATGAACATTGTCAGCATGCTCCTCAGGCTGACGGAGACCTGAGGGTTTCCATCTCACTCAAAGCATGTGTTTTACCATGTTCATCTTCCAGTGGCCCTGCTGGTCCCTTTCTTCTGGCAGCTGAGTTTTACAGGATTGAAATACTCAGCTCCACTACTGAGTCTTTGGGCTCAGCAGAGAGCATTTGGGTGAGACTTGTGACACATAAAAGTTGCAGTTAGTGGTCTCTAAGTTACTTTTGTCTTTAATTTTCGCAGTCCTTCTGTGGGTTTTTTTTTTCAGAAATAGCCATACAGCCCATTCATGTCTTCCAAATTAAATAGAATTATTTCCCATTTGCATGTGATGAGCCTCTCCCAGATTAAGAGACATCAGCCATTTTCCTTTGCTCTGGGGGGGGGTAAATCCTATACCCAGTGATGGTGGGGAAGCAGGGCCAGCCCTTGATCATTCCTGTAGGGCTGGAAGGGCTTTAATTCCACTGCAGGCTCCTTGCTCCAGCAGCAGCACCACCGTGGTGCCACAGGATGATCCCACCAACCTCTCCCGCTCCCTGGATCAACAGCTGGCAACCATTTCTACCTTGCCTTTGCCTTTTCCTCATCACCACTTGCAGCAGATCCTTGACTGCATGCTCAGCTCGAAGCCAGTTGGAAAATCATTTTGGTGAATTAATTTGAGAGTTGTTCATTAGGATTATTCACGGGTGGCCGGGCTCTGCGGGACACAGCTCCCACACACGCAGGCACCGGCGGCCACGGGCACATCCTGGGCTTGCAGCATTTTTTCCAGGGCATCCTGTGTTTTCCTGCAGATGTGTCGCTGGGTTATTCATTGCCCATCGATACAGATAAAACCACAGAGGCTGTGCTGGAGAAAGGGGGAGGTTCCCGTGCAATCCTGCTGGGAAATGGCTCCCGGGGCTATTTCAGGACATGAACTCGGCGATCGGGCCGTTCAGTATGGAAATGGAGCTGTTTGCTTTCTAAAGTACTTTCCCTCAGTAACGTCTTCGCTCTCCTCGGGACGCTGCCAGCCTGCTGAGGGGACTTACATGAGGAATTTTGTTAATTTCCAGGGCGTTTCCTCCGCCCAAACCATGGAGCAGAGGGTCCCACCCCGCCTGCAATGGGTTGTGCTGTGCTGGGGTTTTGAGGGGAGGTGGGGTTGTCCTGTTCCCTACACTTTGGCCTGTGGCACTGCCAAGGCTGGAACTAAACCACATCCCCAGCCACATCCACACGTTTTTGAACACTTCCAGGGATGGTGACTCCATCATTGCCCTGGGCAGCCTGTTCTAATGCCCAACGACCCTTTCACCCTTTTCCTATTATCCCATTTAAACCTCCCCTAGCACAGCTTGAGGCAGTGTCCTCAGAAGGCTCGGAACGGGTCCTGATTATTTTTTAAGACCAGCTCCTTTGTTGCACTTAAATTAAAATTGCAGCATCCTGCTGCTTCTGTGAGCATAAAATTCATTGGATGCATGCACAGCTGACTGACATAATCTGATCTGATTCATATTTTAAAATCTAGAGTTCAGGCATGATGCACTTATGAACAGGCAAATTTACAGGTGAAGTGTCATGCACCTCACTACCAATTTTGGGAGGGGCTTTATGACACAAAAAGTATTTCAGGGCATGTCTGAAGCCACTCCCTGGTTATTTAGGGGATCTCTGTGTGTTTGGGGTCTTGCACTGATCAACTCTGAGCCCTTGAGAGAGGCTATGCCTGACTTTCTCTCTCCATGGGAACTCGCTTTTCTGAAACAGGAGGGACCTGGGGATGCTAATTTGCCTCTCCCAGAACATTAATTGAATTGCAGATATAAATTGATATTAGGGTAGTCTGGAAATAAGATATAAAAAGATTTCCTGGCATGGTGCTGCAGATTTTTCTCTATTAACATTTTGCAGGGAACAAAACATGGCTCACAAATACCTGCTATTAGTTTCAGTGTTTATTACAGTGTCACCAACTGTGCCAGAGACACGAGATCTGCAGCATGCTGAACACGGAGCTTTGGAGCCTGTGGTGGCCTATGGGAGGCAGGAGAGTGGGCACTGCCAGTGCCTTGAGTTCCTGCTCCTGCTTTCCAAAAATTAGGGAAATAAGCTAGATGAGCAGGAGGTGAGGGGTGCTCCTGATGTGAAGGAAACAAAAACTCCCCTGGCCCTCAGCAGGTCAGGGAAGGGCACATCCCTTTTTGACCTGAATTTTGTGGTGGAGAAGGCACTGGAGTAGTCATCCAGTGGCTGAAAATCAAGAATTTGCTCTTTTTAAAAACGTTTTCTCTCCTCCTTAGGGAGCACCTCTTATTTTAGGGGCAAATTAGTGCTGAGCTGAGCTTGTGGCTGCTCGTGGCATCGTGGAGTGTGTCCAGCAGTGATTTCCCACTGATAGTCCACAAGAATGTGATGTGTCTGTGTGGGAAGGGCAGAATGAGCTCCAGGAGGGGCTCAGAGATCAGACAATTTCCAAGGGATTGTGTCTGGTGGCAGCTTAAGCACGGGAAGAGAAGCACTATGAGCAGTATGGAGCTAAAAACTGGGGGAATTTTGGTAAGAGAGTAGCGACAAGGCCATAGAAAAAATCCTATACAAAACGATCTGCTGATGTATAAGTTCAATCAGGATATGGGAAAAACGGAAGAGCCAAAGTAAGGCAAAACATGGGGCAACTCCAGTGGGACTTGTGAGTCTGAAAGGAGGAATAAACACACGATGCTCATGAAAAAGAGAGAGAACAACAGACAGGAGATGAACGCCTCACAGGTGCCATGGGCCTCCATCTGCTTCCATAGGTAGGAGACACTGTGAGCAGCCTGGAAGCACAGCTGCTCAGAGGGATGTTCCCCTGCCACGGTGCCTTCAGTTAAATGAGGGGGAAAAATGCCTGGAGGAGCTTATCTTTTACACTTCCAATTTGACAAAATTGGCAGTGAAGAAAAGGCAGTTGTGGGGTCTTGCTTTCATCCTTTCCAGGGTACAGTGTTTTGGTAGCAAGGCACAGGATAGTGAAAGGGGAAGAGAAGGGAAAAAACAATTCAACATACAGTAGGAAAAAACTCATTTTTTGAAACTGATGAAATTGTGATGTCAGAATTTAAAAATGGAGTAATGTTTTCCCTTCTGGGCTGGCCAGGAGGGGTGGGTGAAGCTGAGGTTGATTCTTGAAGAGCCTTGGACCTGACCATATTAGGGAAACGGAAAGAAAGATGTGTTGGAGAGCTTGGTCTAAGATGGGGTGCAGATGCTCATTAAGAAATAGTTTGTTTGAGTCTTTGGTGCTGGACTACTTTTAGTATCCAAGGGGGGAAACTGAGGCAGCAGCCAGGCTCTCCATATGCACTGCAGACTCTGCCTGGTCCTGTCATTTTCTTCCTGATGTACCTTTTATTGCAGAGAAACCTGTTGGGGACATCCAGAACAGACACTCCCACGGCAAAGCCTTCAGTTTCTACTCTTTGACTGAGCTGACTGTTATGGCCCTACAATGCCCACAGCTGTGGGGTGGGTGGTGTCACTTTTAACAGGAATGGTTCATTTATTGCAATCCCTCACCTGGAAGGCAAAGAAGGGATTCAGGACTGGGTTGTGCTACTGCAGCTCTTCCCAGCCTTGAGCTCCTGGACCCCTGTGTGCTCCTGTGTGCCTTCCAGGTGGATGGGCAGGCTGGAAGAGAGGGGCTCAGGTGCCCCAGGGGGCTCTGGTCCCACCTGGTCAGCTCATGTCCCCCATGGGGCCTGCAGCACCACGGTGCTGGGCACTCCCTGAGGAGAGGGAATGAGGTTGTGTGAGCCCAAACCCAACTCTTCCCACCTCATGAGGCTCCAGCCAGCAATGGCAGCAGCAACCTCCCATGAGGGGTAAAAGCTGCAGGTTGACGAGGGAGAGAAATACAGCCCATAATAACAGCAAACATCACCAACCTCTGCCCCTTTATAAAGGCCATAAATCCTGATAGACCTTCTCCAGGTGACTCCTGCTTGGTGTGAGGGGAGAGCTGAGCTCTGGCTGCCCAGTCTTGTCCCCCTGACAGAGCATTCACGAGGTGAAACATCTCTAAATTGCACAGCTGATTGTGGCACGAATTATCAGCAACTGCTGTTGGGAAGTGTGGCTCAGATGGTCTTCCCTCTCCTTGTTACAGGCATCTTTACAGCAGCTGAAGCCACCAGAAGCACAGGCAGGGATTCAGGCTGTTGGAGGTGGAAAGAGACACAGTTCCCAAGAGTTGATAAAAAAAATCCCCTCAAAAACGTAGCTTACAGTGTGTGTTGTTTCAAAACCCAGTTGGAAGCAAAGGGATGATTACACACCACGCCAGCGTTGTCCTTCACTGCTCAGCATGACCTTCCTGCTGGAAGGCCTTAAATCTGGTCAGCTGGCCCCAAGGTCTGGGGAGGTTTCACCGCCCAGAGAGCGCTGAGGTGCTCAGGCCAAGCAGCCGTGTCTCCAGAGCAGAGGGACAGGGCTGCAGAAGGGCTGCCATCCCTCTGAGGAGCAGGGCTCAGCTCTCCTCAGTGCACACAGGTCTCCTGCCCTGTGCCCTGGGACACTCTGCTCGCTGAAGGGTGGCTTTATGAACAAACTGGGGACAGGGGCTGTGCAGGGCAGCTGTTATGGTGGCTGGGAAGGCCTGAGCCACAAGTTCCCAGCCCCAGTCCTGCCAATCTCCTGTGGTGTTTCTGGAAGGTTCCTCTGAACGAGAGCAGCAGAACCAGGGCTAGTTTGAACCTAGAAGAGGAAGTGACTTGCTGGGCAAGGAGGTCACTGGTGACACCAGCAGTGGCAGACCTGCTGGCTCAGGCTCCATCTTCCCCTGCAAGGACTGCCCAGAGGCACCTCTGCACCCTGCCAGAGCCTCTGCTCCCAAAGGAGCACACCACAACCTCAGGTTAGTTGTGTGTGCAACCTCTGCAGGATCTGGGCTGTGACTGGTACCATCCTGGTGAAGATTTGTGAGCCATCAGAAGTTTAAGACACAGCTGCATCTAATGCAGAGACCACTTACAGCTTTTTTTGTAGATGTTCACAGCTGTCTGAAACACCCCACATGCTGTCTGTGCCAGAGGATGAGCTGTTTTGGAAAAACCAAAGGAAAACGACCATGATACTCCTGGGGATATGAGGAGACAGATACTATTTCCCCATTGTTTATTAATAACTTCTTGTGCCTTCAGGAAGTTCAGCTCTGCAGCTGAAACAGCCCACAGGAGATGCTGAGTCCCCGTCAAAGGTGTGCTGACAGGGGCATTGGAGTGGTGGCCTTGGGTCAGCCAGGGGCTGGGGTGACCAGTGCCCAGGGGCTGTGGAAGGTGTGGGCAGTGCCAGCAGTGCCTGGAGCCTCAGGAGATGCTGTACAGCAGAGCTGAGGTGACCTGGCTGCAGAGCTGCCTCATGGATAACTTTGGAATTACAGCCTGGAGAACCGCGATTTCCTGACGGGCAAGGGAGTTTCCTCCCTACGTTGATTTCCTGAAATATGAGAGAGACTCAGAGTGGTGGGGGCTCTCCAGGCCCTGCCAAGCTTGCTGAGACTCCTGGCAGTGGCCTGCAGGATGCTCTCCTGCCTCCCAGCTCCACCCTGCTGGTGCTGGGAGCCGGGGCTCCTCCGCTGCCCGGCACTTGCCAGGCTGGCAGATGGGCACCGGGGCTTCCAGGCTCGCTGAGTCCCCAGCAGCTTGCCACGCAGGTTGCTGCAGAGTGGGGATTGCCAACCCTCTCCACAGTGTGCCAGATGGACCACCGGGCTGGCAGGGATCCCCTGCTCCCTGCTGCCTGCCTGGCAGGCTCTCAGCATCCCCGGGCTGGCCTGCTCCCCAGGGCTCCTGGCCCAGCACTGTGGCAAACCTGGGAGTGTGCTCAGTACCTGCAATCATCAGGGTTTCCAGGTGCTGTCTGGCCAGGTGCTGTGCAGCAGAAAAGCTGTGAGCTCGAGGAACCCTGAAACTAAATCCCATCACTGGCGCCACAGCACTTTAGGGTCTGCTGCTGCACCTACCAGGGTGCCAGAGAGGCAGGGATATTGGTGTCCCCGCTCACTGGCACCCCTAATCCACTGTCACTCCAGGCTGGGAGGCAGCTCAGGTCTCCTGGAGAGTTGCTGGAAGGATCTGGGAGTTATGGATATGTGTGAGGGAGCTGCACGGTGCTGAGCAGGGGGTCCTGGCTCCTCCAGAGCTCATGGAGGATCCCCTCAGTGCTGTGCTGAGGGGTCACCCCTGTCTGTGCTCCCTCTCTGCCCGTCCCTCATCTGGCTCTGATGCTACAGCCAACATGGCCTGGGGGCTGCTGTGGGAGATTTGTGGGTCTTTTTCCGCACTCCCCCTCGCCCTGAGCACAGTCTGCCAGGCAATTCCATCCAGGAACATAAGCGAGTTATTGAAAGCCTTGCTGGCAGAAACATCGGGATCTAATTTCAGCGTGTGAGTGAAAATATTATTCTCCAGCGTGAGGGGAGAAGTGATGAAAGAACAAGAGGCTTTTTGAGATGAGTTGGGAACACCAAGTTACACCAGGACAAAAACTGAGCAGCGATTTCCCAAACTCCAAACTTGCTGCAGAAAGGATTTGGTTGTGATTAAACCACTGTTAGGAGCTTCCCTTTGGTCCAGGGTGTGATTTCTGGTCCCAGGGAAATGCAGAGGAGTCTGGCCAAGGCTGTAGCAGGAGCTGCAGGGTGATTGTTGGTTCAGGGTCACGCATGGCCTCGGGCAGTCACTGGGATCTGGCAGAGAGCTGTGCTCAGGCACTGCCTGGGGAGCAGCAGGAGGAGGTTGCCCCATGCCCTGGGTCTGCTGGAGCGTGGTCACTGCAGCCAACACAGGCTGGCAAAGCAGAGGTTGGGTTAGTGGCTGCATCAGAGCCTCAGGGGTGGGACCTGCACAGCCCCTGCCAGGGGACAGTCCTCATCTGCTCTGGTGCCAGCCTGACATGGCACAGAGTGCCCTGGTTTCATCTGGGGTAGAGTGAATTTCCTTCCCAGTAACTGGTACAGTTCTGGGCTCTGGAATGAGAATAATAGTGATGAAGTGATGTTTTAGCTGCTGCTGAGTAGTGCTTCCTCTAAATCAAGGACTTTTCAACACCCTGTTCTCTGCCAGTGATGGTCAGGGGAGCTGACCCGAACTGGCCAGAGGATATTCCACAGCCTGGCGTGCCCAGGGTGGAAACTGGGGGGAGTCACTGGGGGCTGCTGGGGGCCAGGCTGGGCAGTGGGTGGTGAGCAATTGTATTGGGTACCACTTGTTTCTCTCAGGTTTTATTCCTCTCTCTCCTCTTGTTATCTTTTCACTTTAATTCACTTTAATTACTACTATTATTATTATTATTACTATTATTACAATGTTTTCCTTCATTTCAGTTATTAACCTGTTCTTATCCCAACCCGTGGGTTGATCCTCCATTGCAGGGTGGGGTTGAATCCCATCAGAGGGACAGGACCAGCTGTCCTGCCCCAGGCAGGGAGCGCAGGAGGAACTGGCACTTCCAGCTGCTGGTCCCTGCCAAAGGCCAGGACAGTGGTGAAGGTGTTGGGACAATGCTGGAGGATCTGCTCCATGGGTAGGGGACAGCTGTGGCCGGGCATGGAGATGTCGCTGCCTTGTACCCTGGGGCATGGAAGCACCAGCCCAGCCTGGGAGCATGACATGGGATATCCAGGGAATACAAGGCTTAGCTGAGTGCCCTTTGCCACTGGAGGAAGGTGATTTTTGGCAGCAGGAAAAACACAGCACTGCCTTGGCAGTGGCCAATGCAGGGATGTAGCAACTGGAGGAACCCTGGGGCTGGTGCCTGGCTGCCACCAGGACCATCCAAAGGCAGTACATGCATGGTTGTCCCCCAAACAAGCAGAAACAGCTGAGAAGGACTGATGGCCTGAAGATCAGGGCCTTTCTCCCAAACTAAAGAGGCAAGAGTGACCAGAGTTTGCCCAGAGCAGGTGTGGCTGGCCCTGGATTCCTGGAAGTGTCCAAGGCCAGGTTGGATGGAGCTTGGAGCGGCCTGTGATAGTGGAAGGTGTCCCTGCCCATGGCAGGGGGTGGAATTGGAAGAGCTTTAACATCCCTGCCAAGCCAAGCCAAGCCAATTTCCCATCCTGTGCCTCCACGGCAATGGGGGTTCATGGTGGGGTGGGCAGCCGTGCCCTCGCCCAGCCTCGGGAACAGCCTCTCTCCGGCCTCTGCACGCGTTCCCCGTGCCGTGAGGAGCCGGGTGTGCCCCCCGGGCCCCTCCAGCCCCTCGCTGTCCCCGCGGGGCTCGCGGCGGCGGGGATGGAGCGAACGTCCCGTTTCCGTGGCAACCGCGTGTCCCCGCCGCGGGTCCCCACCAGGGGGCAGTGGCCGCGCGCGGATCGGCGATGCCCGGGAGGGGCCGGGACAAGGACAGGGACAGGGGGACAGGGGCACAGGGACAGGGGAACAGGGGGACAGGGCCAGGGCCAGGGGGTGTCACTGTGGCCAGTCTGGGACAGAGAGACAGGGGGACAGGAACAGGGGGACAGGAACAGGGGAATAGGGACAGAGACACAGGGGGGCAGGGTCAGGGGGACAGGGACAGAGGGTGTCACTGCGGCCAGCGCGGGACAGGGGGAGCAGCCCTGGGGCCGGGTGGCGGCAGGAAGGTGTCACTGCAGCCATCCCGGACAGAGGGACCGGGACAGATGTTGTCACTGAGGCCAGCCTGGGACAGGGGGACCGGGACGTGGGGGACAGGGGTGTCACTGCGGACAGAGGGACCGGCCCCGCAGCCATCCCGGATAGGGTGACCGGCCCCACAGCCAGCCCGGCACGGAGGCAGACCCTGAGGTCAGCCCAGCACAGGGGACGGGGATGCGGGCCCGGGGCCCTGCGTGGATGGGGAACTGCCCCTGCTCATCCTCGGGGCACACGGAGCCACCCCCCACGGCGACCCCGCCGGGGACACGGACCTGCCGGGGGTGACCGACCTGCGGTTGAGCCGGCGGCAGGCGCTGTGGTGTCACCTCCGGGGCTGAGCCGTTGGATCTCCCTTGGATTCCTCCTGGAATGAGACTCGCACTGGTCTGAGCCCCGCGGCCTCCCATGGACCTTCCCCGGAGCCTCCCTCTATCCAAGGTGATCAGACTGTTCTTTCAAGTGAAAGCAAAGCAGGTCAGAGTATTGACAGAGCTGTAGGATTTTTCAGGTTGGAGAGACCTTTGGGATCGAGATCACCTGTGCTCCAGCACTGCCATGTCCCATCACTAACCCATGTCCCCAGCTGCCATATCTGTACTTCTTAAATTCCTCCAGGGATGGTGACTCCACCACTGCCCTGGGAAGCTGTGCCAGGGATTGATCAACTTTTTAGGGAAGAAATTTTTTGTAATATTCACTCTCACCCTCACCCAGTAGAACTTGAGGCCGTTCCCTCTCCTCCTGTCCCTGTTCCCTGGGAGCAGAGCCCGACCCCCCCGGCTGTCCCCTCCTGGCAGGGAGTTGTGCAGAGCCACAAGGTCCCCCCTGAGCCTTCTTTTCTCCAGGCTGAGCCCCTTTCCCAGCTCCCTCAGCCTCTCCTGGGGCTCCAGACCCTTCCCCAGCTCCATTCCTTCTTATCATGAGGAGCTCAAAACTGACCCCAGGACTGGAGAGGCCTCATCAGTGCCAGCACAGGGGATGGTCCCTGGTCCTGCTGTCACACCATGGCTGGTACAGGCCAGGTGTCACTGGCCTTCTTCGCCACCTGGGCACTCCCTGGGGCTCATGTTCAGCCACTGTCAGCACCAGCACCCCCAGATCTTTTTCTGCCAGGCAGCTTTGCAGCCCCTCTGCCCCAAGCCTGGAGCGCTGCTTGGGGCTCTCGATGGTCACAAACAGGATGGTGCCTCCAAGGGCTGCCCAGGGAGGGGCTCAGGCCATCCCAAGGGAGCCAGGCCATGCTGGGGTGGGGCTGATTCCTGCCATGGTGGGACAAGCCCCCTGCTCAGTTCCCTGAACGCATCTCTGGCTCCATCCTGCCTCGGCACCGGAGCCAGCTGAACCGGTGCCAGGAGCACATCACCACCATCAGTAACATCGCTAAGACAAGCCTCTATTTGCATATTTTATAGCATTAAACATGCACTGCAGCCCACAGAACACACCACGGGGGCTTTGTGTCCCCTCTACAGCATCTCCTCAGCCTGGTGAGGACACCAGCTGGCTCTGCCCATGGGTGACCATCCTTTCTCAAGGAAAACATCAGCAGGATCCCCCATCCCAGGCCCTGCAGAGGAGGATGGTGACTGGTAAAGTCTCCTGTTCTCGGAGAAAGGCTGTTTTGTCCTGGCAGCAGAGTGACCAGGAGCTTTCCCTGACTTCGGTCCTGTGCCTCTGCTCCAAATTTCAACTCCCCACCTGCTTTGCCTGGCCAGGCTGTGCTTCTCCAGCCCCATCATCTCCCAGAGCCTGGGCCTGGGATGGCTGCACGACTGGGCTGTGGAGAGAAGCTGGGGCGCCTCTGCAGCACCTGGTGGCCTTTGGCCAGAGAGAACCTGTATGGACATCACCTGCCTGCATGGGGGGAATTTAACCAGATCCTGGAGGGATTTGAAGGAGTCAGAGGGAAAGTGTGTGTGGATCTCAGCCCTCATTTGAATGCGGCTCAGTGCCACAGCGTTCCCAGGCTGAGAAGGAGTTTTCCCCGGCCTCTTGCATGGCTCCATAGCCTCAGGCACACAAGCACAACTAGAAACATCTGTCCTTCTTTCATGCAATCAGTTTCAATCACTAATAATTATCTCTCCTCTTCCCTTTTCCTCCTCTGCTGGCTGCTGTCCTAGTGCAGCGTGGCACTACTGGAGAGCAGGTACCAGGCACCTGCTCCGTGCCAGGGCTCATGTGGCATGGGCACACCAAGCTCTGCTGCTTTTGCTGGCCAGATCTGGCCAGGGCTTAGCCTTGCTGGCCAGACCCTGTTTCTCTGGGGATTTTGTAGAGAATTCCAGCCCTTGGGCAGAGGTGATGGAAGGATCTCAGCTCCCCTTGCTGGATAAAAGCAGTTTCCTTCTTTGGTGGGTAAGAATGCTGTGAGTACAGAGTGGCAAGGCAAAGGCACTGAGGTTCCTTACCCTTTTACAGAGAGATTTCTGGGTTTTGGGTGCCTGCATCTCTTGGTCTCCCCATTTGTCCTCTGCGTCTGGAGGCAGGAAAGTGAGGATGGTTTCTTCACACTGCAAGGAAACACGACCCCCATAACTCATTGTTCTTGTGGCAGGAGGGTTTTGGATGAGCACTCAGCTGGAGGTATCACCCTTTTTCTTGTGGGCAGATTTTGGTGTCAACTGTGCAGGAAGCTCTGCAGCCTCACCCTGAGAGCTGGGGCTCAGGTTAGAGCAGGATTTACAGTCAGTTTATCAAGTTAGCTCTGGGCTTGTTTTAAACATTGGCAAGTGATGAGCTCCTGGCTCCGAGTACCTGTGAAGATGAGACATATATGTATTTACACATCTGTTATTAACCTAAAAATATAACCAAGAGGCAGATCACCTGTCTTGGTTTTCTTGCACAGAAACAGGAGTCCTTGCAAAGAATGAAAAAGGGCTGATCCACCCTGCAGAGCTGCCTCATGCCCGGCTTGTTGGTGCCAGTGCACCACGGAATGACCCTGTGGAATGGGCAGTGAGGAGAGACACCCTGAGGGTGCCCAGTCCTTGTGTGGACACACAGCACTGATCACAGCTCAGCTCTGCCCCCAGAGCAGGACATACAGGGTGGGTGTCCTGTGGGGCTCCCACAACAGCTGCCAGAGCAGGTTCCCCTGCCGTGGACAGGGATTTTCCCAATATCCACCCTGAGGCTCCCCTGGCCCAGCCTGAGGCCGTTCCTTCTCCTCCTGTCCCTGTTCCCTGGGAGCAGAGCCCGACCCCCCCGGCTGTCCCCTCCTGTCAGGGAGTTGTGCAGAGCCACAGGGTCCCCCCTGAGCCTCCTTTTCTCCAGGCTCAGCCCCTTTCCCAGCTCCCTCAGGATTCTCCAGACCCTTCCCCAGCTCCATTCCCTTCCCTGGACTCACTCCAGCCCCTCAATGTCCTTCTTGTCATGAGGGGCCCAAAACTGACCCCAGGATTGGAAGTGCCTCCTCAGTGTCAGCATAGGGAGAAGGTCACTGCCCTGGTCCTGCTGTCACACCGTGGTTGGTGCAGGACAGGAGCCACTGGCCTCCCGTATCTTGGGAGGAGTTTTATGGAGACCAACAAGACGAAGAGGAGTAAGTGTTTGGCTCAGTGACTCTGCACTGCATTTAGTCACTAAACCAGCACATCTTGCCCCTGCCAGCCTTGGGCTGGTGGGGAGAAGCTCCCCACGTGCTGTGAGCTCTGTGGGGGCAGCGGGTACGTGGGCACAGAGCTCAGGGACTGCTGCTCTTCCAGCACCGTGGCTGCGTGCGTGGCACCCCTCTGTTCCCATCAGCTCAAGCAGATCACCAGGATCGCTGCAGTTGTGGCACCAACAGGGGAGCTTGCTCTGTCAGCTGGAAACTCAGCAGACCGTGAACTGCAGAGGGGGCTGAACATCAAAGCTGGGCAGGGACCTCGGGGTTGTTCATATGCTGTAGGTTTTTCTATCTGGGATTTTGCACTCACATCTGAGGGAAGGCCCTAACTCACATAGAATCCCTGCCCACCCCACCAGGATGAGCTGCTGCCCTGCTGCTGCCATGGGGGCCAGTGAGCATTGATGCACTGGGTGTCCCTCACCTTTTCACAAATCTTCAGGGCACAGCAGCGTTCAGGAGAAGAATGGAGGGAACTACTGAACCCTCAGAGCAAGACCTCCTCCAAACCTACTGATCCTTGCCCCTCTTAAGGGCTCCCATGCAATGCAGCCTCCCCTTCTCAGAGCCAAGCTGGGCCAAACTGGGGTTCATTCCCACCATCAGCACCCCAACGTGGTGCATGCAGTGGGAGCCAACCTCGTGGAGAGCAAAAGGCATCCGTGAAGTTCCAGTGGCCTATTTCATCTTAGACACTATCCTGGCCCTCTCAGACACCCTGCCTTGCCCTGGGGGTGGTGGTGTCCCTCCACTGGGCTGAAATATCCCTGATTTTAGGGGACCACAACGAGATGAATCCCATCCCGGCGCACACGCTGAGAACGTCCAGATGGAGAATTAGCGTAGAATATCAGATGCTCCTCACGTCTTTCCAGAGAAACCTTTGAGTCATTTGCTCTGAGGCTGTGTGGGTGGGTGGGTATTTGTGCTCGTGCACGTGGGCTTGCACCTGGCTACTTGTGCAGGCTGATCCCTCCTGTGCCCATGAGAGCACCCTGGGCAGACCCTGAGCTGTGCCCTGCACACACCCTGTGTCGGCTGGTGGTGTCTCAGGGAGGGGTTTCTGGAGCCCCCCGTGCTGAGGGATCTCCTGCAGGCAGCAGCAGGCGAGGGGAGGCTCCGGCGTGGCCACCACGGCTCGGTGCTCTCCGAGCAGCACCGGCTGAGCAGAGCAGGCTGGCAGAGACAAGATAACATGCCATGGGGAGCAAAGCTGCTTGGATCACCTCTAAAATGCCTTATGCGATCAGACACTTATCACCTCCAATCCCCGGCTTGTCCCAGGTCACGTACCACAACCGCTCTATTACTAATATCATTAAGATCCCTTTGCTGGCTTCTAAATAATAAGCATAGGCGGGGACGCTGTGATTAATGGAGGGCTGATGGATGAAACCCCCTGTCACCATTTAATACCTGTAACAATAGATTCATTAACTAGGATTAGTTTCAGACATAAGCTTTCTATACCCATGGCTATTACTCACTCAGTTCATTAACAGGACAGCATTAGTTCTGGTACCTTTGAGCTGCAACACATCCTGCATACAAATGATGCCCGGTGCCGTAACTTTCAGGAAATCCAAAGACTGTTTATAAAAAACTGGAATCTCTTAATTCCAACCTGTCAGCGAAGGCATTTCTGCTCTCATTTTCTGCATGCTTCATTTCTGAAGGTGAAGGATGGAGGTGGTGTGCCAGAACACAGCTCCCCACTTCCCCAGATCCCCCCCTCAGTAGAGGCCAGGAGCTGTTCAGGGCCACTTATGGGGTGAGCTCTGTGCTCTCATTTCCTGGGAATTAACTCCAGAGAGTTTGACACCGTGGTTATTTCCCCGTGCCACCAAATGCGCTTCAAGGGACAGGCTGGCCAGCTGGCAGTGGGCTGCTGCATCCTCAGCATTCATCCCCACGCAGCATCCTCCCAGGTTTGGCCAATCTGTGTGAAGAGGAAAACACTTTCATTCCCTGTCTGGTGTGTTTGTAAGCTTATTTCTGTCCGTGGCCCCTGGGGACGGGTGGTTGGACACTGCTGGGTGGGGATGTGAGGGATGCAGGCGGTGGTGGTGGATCTCTGGTGTCGGGAGAAATGTGTAACCAGGTGTCTGCAAAGGCAAGGGGGCGAGGTCAAAAGGGGAGAGTGTTTGCTGTCCCCATGGATTGGCACACAGGGAAATGCTCCAGCTGTAGCTGCCAGATGTTTGCTTAGCTCAGGGTTTTGCCGTGGTGGCTTAGCTGTGGTAGAGCAGTGGGTGAACAGGACTTCTTGTCTCATCTTGCTTAGCAAGAGAGCAAAGCCACAGGGATACACGCCTGGTTTCATTTTCCAGAGGCTCTCCCTGCCTCCTGCTGCCAGCAAACAGTGCTCAAGAGGGGGATGACTTCTGCACTGCTCTTCAGTGGGTGAGTTGGGTGGGACATCCTAAAAGTTCCTGTGCCTTGGGTGGTCACAGTGGTGGGATAGACTTACTCTGGAGTGGCAAAATAAATATTTTGCAGTATGTCCAGATGAGTCCAAGGCAGGGAAAGTAATGCCCTGGAACTTCCCAGGAGCAAGGACACTGCACCAGCTGCTCCCTCCCAGTGTAGGGAAAAGCAGCAGGAGATCCCACTGCCTGGAGATCAGCTGTGCTCACACGAGGACTGGCTGCAGTCACGATATTCCCCTTGTTGGAAAACCCATGGAAAAATGTACGTGTATCCAAAAATAATTGAGAGTTGAAGTCAATCAATCTGCAGGAATTTTGTCTACTGTGGGAGGTGCCTTCTCAGTTTATCGTAATAAGTGTGATAAGTTCATTGTTACAGAAAATGCACAATATGTTTGGCCCAAAAAGCGAAATAAGGCTTTGGAGGATGCGAAAGCAAAGCTGAATTCTTGCATTTTGATACATTTCAATCTCAGCCTCCTCCCCATTAATATGCGGTGACGAGCCGGGGGGTAGGAGCTGCGATTCTGCACATATGGAAAAATAGGAAAGATAACTCATTTCCTCCAGGAGCAGAAACAAGGGCTGGAGAAAACTAGTGTGGGGTTGAGAGAGAGGAACTGGGGCAGGAGAGGGAAGGAGAGGAGGTAGTTAGATTTCATAGATAATGATGTAGATGGCAGTGACAAAATGTGAACCCTGGCAGGAAGGGGCAGGGACATCCCCTGGAGCAGCTGGCTGTGGGAAGTGCTCCTGGTCACTGTGAGTGATGGGGAGTGTTCAGATCTTGGACAATTCCGTGATTTTAATGCCATGTGCTGATATCCCAGCTTGGGCACCACAGCCAGGCAAGCACCAAGTCCCTGGTGTGAAGCTGCTGTGAGCCTTCAGCACGGCTCAGTGATGATCCTGCTCTCTCTGGCTCGGAGTAAATGACCCCTCTTCCATCCCATGTGAGGCAACTCCTCAGATCAGCAAAGGATTTTTCTCTATGGAAGATTTCAATAAAAATGGAGAGGAAGGATGGGAAAGGATGGAGGGAAATACATTTTTTTTTTTTCACTTCAGACTTCAGCTTTTAATCAAAACCCAGGAACAGCCTTCAACAATTTTGGCTCCTTCTGATGAAAGACTTTTAATGAAAACTGAAACTGTCCATAGGGAATAGGAGCTTAAAAAAGTAAACAATGAAGTCAATCAACCGTCCAACCAAACATGAGCCACAAACAAGTTTAATAAAACAGAGGGAAGTGGTGTGAGAGCCATGGGAAGGGTGTTGGGATGCACAGCCACGATGGAGATAGGTGTGGATGAGTCGTGGTGGGAAGGTTTGGGACATGTGGAATTGCACTGTGGGATGTGGATTCTCCCCTGGGGCTGAAGGATTTGCTCAGATGCCATCACCATCTGCTGCCCCATGTGGCACTGGGGGACACTGTGGGGTCACGGCTCCAGGGACAGGGGCTGTGCTGGGTCACAGTGGCTGCAGGGCAGCAGTGTGGGACGCCTGCACACCCTGCCCACTGCATCCCTGCTGGAATGCACAGGGAATTGCCCATCACCCACGTGTTCCTGCTGCACACACAGCCCTGCACGTCCACATGCACTGGAGAAGGGGTGCAGCTCAGCTCGCTTCATCACCAAAGGGGTGGATGACACAGCCAGTAAGTGGAGGTCACCATCCCCTGGGAGAATGGGGATAGAATCGTGGAATCACAGAGTTGTTAGGGCTAGAAAAACCTCCAAGATCTTTTGAACACTTCCAGGTGATTCCACCACATTCATGGGCATCCTGTTCCAAGCCTGATCACCCTTTCAGTGAAGAAATTTTCCAATATCCAACCTGAGCCCAGCCTGAGGCCGTTCCCTCTCCTCCTGTCCCTGTTCCCTGGGAGCAGAGCCCGACCCCCCCGGCTGTCCCCTCCTGGCAGGGAGTTGTGCAGAGCCACAAGGTCCCCCCTGAGCCTCCTTTTCTCCAGCCTGAGCCCCTTTCCCAGTTCCCTCAGCCTCTCCTGGAGCTCCAGAACCTTCCCCAGCCCTGTTCCCTTTTCTGGACTTGCTCCAGTCCCTCAATGTCCTTCTTGTCATGAGGGACCCAAAACTGACCTCAAGATTGGAGATGCCCCAGCAGTGTCAGCACAGGGAGATGGCCACTGCCCTGGTCCTGCTGTCACACCATGGCTGGTACAGGCCAGGTGCCATCAGCCTTCCTGGTCACCTGGGCACACCTGGGCTCATGTTCACCCACTGCCAACCAGCACCTGCAGGTCTTTTCCCAGTGAGCAACTTTCTGGCCACTCTGTCCCCAGTCCAGAGCACTCCCTGGGGGTCTTGTGACCCAGGTTTGGGACCTGGCACATCAACCTGTTGAACATCATAGGCTTGGCCTTAGCCCATCAAGGCATGGAGATGACAAACCTCTCCCATGCTACCCCAGCAGTGCTCAAGATGCACACTTCCATGGAATGAACTGAACCCTCATTTTTGAGACTTTGCCTGAAAAATTCTCAGTTTCAAGCCAGGCCTGGCTCAAACACAGATTCAATTGGAAATGACAGAGGCAACAAAGCCCACACCTGACCCTGGTCCCAGTCCAAGAAGAGCTGAGGCAAGTCAGAAATCAGGTCCCACCCCGGTAAGTGGCAGGTACCCTGTGTTTATGGTAATAACAATAATTTACCCTTCACTATCACCTTCCAGCTGAAGAGCATAAAGCCCTTTGCAGGCATTAATTATCATTAGCCTAATGACATGGTTGATGAAACGGAGGCTGTGAAAGCTGGAGTGATCCACCCAAGGTCCCCAGGCCCCTGTGGTGGCAGAGCCAGGAGTTACAGCAGGCAGGGGTGCAGGGCAGGCTCTGGGCTCAGGGTGGGCACGGGGAGCTTTGCCTTGCCTTGGGGCAGCCGGAGGTCAGCTGGATGGTTGTGTGTGTTCCACATTCCCGGGACATCCCTGCTGGCTGGGAGTGCTCCAGGGTGGTGCAGTGGGTGGCTGCAGGCAGTGCAGGCAGTGCAGTGTGGGCTGCCCCGTGGGCTGGAGGAACCCCCCAGTGTTGGGGTCACAGTGCTGGGACCCTGCTGGCTGTGCCCAGGGCTGGCCATGATGACAGCACAGACGGCTGAAGAGCTGGGGAGCTTTTCCTGGGCACTGCAGAGGCGTGGGCAGAGCTGCTGGAGCCCCCTTGGCTGCAGAGGCAGCAGGGCTGGGGCAGAGCATCCACCCCGAGATGCAGAGCCCAGCTGGGCACAGGGCTGGCAGCCAGGGCTGCTGGGGCACAGGAGCCTGTTAGCACCACGCAGGAATTTTCTTTGAAGGTGTGGAATGATTTATGGGTTATTACTGGCTGTGACAGGGTCAGCTGCCAGGCCTGGTTGATTTGGGGTTGGGGGATCCGGGAGGATAATGGGGACAAATTGGGGCCCGAAGGAATGTGCGCTGGCGGAGCGGGAGGAGGCGGGGGGGCAGGGGAGGTGCCGCCTTCTCCTCCATTCCCAGACACAACCTGCTCTCATTATCCGGAGCCACCACAGGCGCTAACGCACACAAATATATTCTAATTTATTAGAGCTGGCAAAGATCTCTTTGCAGAGAGCGAACGTTTTATTTTTGAGGCTCAGTGGTTCAAGTGTTTGAAAGGGCAGCATTCTCTGTGCCTCCAATGTGGGGCTAATGATAATCTAAATTAGTTATTGGAAATAATTACCAAGGCTTTATTGTGCCAAACATAGCAGAGCCCTGGAGAGCAGTCGCGCTCAGACACGGCCATGCAGCTAAATGCTTTGATGCTTCATTAATATTCAAGGGGAGTCTTTGGCTGTTTTCCCTCCTCCCCTCGCGCTGCCGCAGCTCTCTGAATGAACCCAAGGCCTCCGGTGACACCAGCGAGGGGCCTGCCGATTGAAATTAGCCCTGGTACCATATCAAAGTTCAGTGCACTCCTAATCTCCAATGGAAAAGGTGGGTTTGGGAAGACGCTATCGCTCGGCGCGGCGGCGAGCGCTCGGTGGAGACAGCTTCTCCTGGCTCCAGGCGCCTGGTTCCAGGCTGAGATAATGCTGGAGAGGAGCATCTCCAAGGTTGTCCTACACAGCTGGGTTTTATGATATAATGGACCAAACCGGCTGCATAATTAATCAGCCTATATTTTTTTTCCCCCTAGTAAATCTTCCTGTGATGGGCAAACAGAAGCCCCGGAGCTGTGTTTGCCTGCCAGATCCGTGGCGGTGCATGTGTGTCTTTTTCTTTCTCTTCTCCCCATCTCTCTTTTGGAATAAGTGCTGCGATTTGAAAGTGACTCCAGCCCTGCTCACGAGGACGGGGGGCTCTCAGGGCTGCTGTTATTTTTTGCCTGCGAAGCAGCTGCGCTCTCCTTTCCAAAAACCTTTGGGCTCGGAGCAGGACAGCAGGATGTATTTTTGGATGCGGGCTTGGCCTGGCAGGGCTCCAGGGAGAATTTCCTCTCCTTGCTCGGGATTCTGCACTAATCAACCATTCAGTTCCGGCGCCTGCGGGCAGGGCTTGGAGCAGAGGTACCGTCCATCTCGGAGATGATCTCCATGCTCAGCACATCCCCACAGAGCCCTGCGGGCTCGACCTGCCGCCGGCAGGAGCAGTGGCAGGATTCCTCTGCTTCAGCGAGGCTTGGGTGGAAAGAGCAAATCCTCCTGGCTGGCAAGACGGGGGACAGCTGCCGCGCCTGTTTTCCAGGCAAGCAGCACAGCAAATTGGGACAATCCAGGAATTTCACCCTCCTCTTATAATCCAGATTGTGCAACGACTAAAAACACCATGAGCCCCATACATTTTTGAGGCAAATCTGCCACACTCCAAGGTTTTTGTGCCACCCCGGGGTGCGGGGGGGGGGGATGGACCCTGTCCCGGGTCTGTGGGGGCGGTGGGCACGAGAGGAGCTCCAGTGGCACGGCAGGATGCGGGGTGTGGTGAGTCATTCCTGCTTCCATCCCACGCCGTCTCGGTGGGTGAGTTATGGGACTTCTCCTCTGCTGAGCAGGCACAAATCATCGGGGCCTGTCAGGAGTCAGGATGAAGTGGGCTGGCTGGAGAGTCCACACTAGTCCTTTAACAAGATTGATGCTTTGCCGCTTCCCAGGTCTGAGTTCAAGAATCTATATTTTATTCCTTCCCCTCCTCTCCCTTCTCCCTGCCCCATTCGCCGCGGCAGAAACGCACTCTTATAATTCCTGGTCAGGTTTGTGTGTGTGAGGTGGTAATGTGTCTCCCTGGGAAGAAAAAAAAAATGTTTCTAGGAAAGATTTATGTGGAATGAATTATTTAACCTCACAATCCTGGCTACCCCCATGCCTGCCCAGACTCCAGGACCAGGGAACCTTGTCTAGAGAAGCCCAGGTTGGGATGGGCCAGTGTGTGACTGCTGGTGCTCAGGGATCAGATGGGACCCAGCTGGGCAGAGACCAAAGCCCAGGCAGGGTCTGAGAGCTGCAGGTGCCCCCTCTCCTCCCATGTGCTCCTGCCCAGCTGCGGCCATCTCTGCCCACCCGTCCTCCAAAGCTCAGAGAGTGGGGAGAAAACCAGATGTGAACAGCTGGTAAAACATCTGGAGTGGCCTTCTGCCAAGGCAGGACGTCACTGCCCCACCGGGACAGGACACACTGGTGCAGCTCAACCAGCATGACCCCTGTCTTGGCAGAACCCCAAATGTCCACCCCACTAATTGGAGCTGCCTTCCAGGATTTTGACAAATCCACAGGAGCAATGGGGCAGCCCAGGAAGATGCTTTGCTGGGCTGGAAGAGGGAATGGGACAGGCAGGGCGGGTGTGGGAGCACAGTGCTGGCTGTTACTGGTGGCTGGTGCCTGACAGGGTCAGCAGCACAAAGCCCAGCCCAGGGCTTTGCACACCCGGGGCAAACCAAAAGGGAAAAAACATGTTTGTTAGATATTTTTCCCTTGCAAATTATGATTTCTGCAGGAAGTGCCTGTCTGCAGAGAATTTCCAGAAAGAGAAAAAACACACACACAGAATGGGTTTGTGCAAATTGAAAACAAAAAGCTGCCAGACGTTCCCTGCTCCTCGCTGCCCGCCCCCTCGAAGAAATATTGGCAGAAGATGGGGAAGGGAAGCCAGAAAACTTTTGAAGAAAAATATTAATGAAAACCAAACCCTTTCTGCTTCTTGTTTAATTTCCAAAGGGAAGATGAAGGGCTCCCTGCCCTGCCCTCTGGACTCATGGCTGACCCCGGAGTGAGGACAGGAGTGGTGCTGCTCCAGCCCTGCTGCTGCTGCTTGTTGAGAGCAAACCCGGACCTGGACCTGGGCACATCTCGCTCCACAGACCCCTCTCCCTTGGGACTGGGGTCCTGGAGCAGCTTCTGATCCCCAAAAGCTTTTGGGAATGGGTCCTGTATGGGGAACTGGGAGATATCTCAGACTGGAGAGGAGCCCCAGCGTGGTCTGCTCGAGTGAACCCCCCGAAAGGAGTCCCAGGTGTTGGCCTGTTTGGGGACATGGTGACCAGCCTGAGGACAGAGGGCATCCCCTGGCTCCAGCCCTGCTGCAGAGCAACAACAGGAGAGGTGGGAAGGGTTTTCTTTCCAGCCACAAGCTGAGAGGCCAGGGAGGAGGTCAGGCATGAGCATAGCAGGAGGATTTGGTGGGGACAATGGAGTTCACAAGGTTTTGCCTCCACATTGTGCTGAAGGACTCCACAGCTGCTTTCTGAGGGCTCCTCCTCTGCACCCCAGGGCTCTCACCTCAGCCCAGCACCGTGGCAGAGGGGAGGCCACCCTGACTGCCAGCACCAGCTGCCAAAATCCCTGACTTTGGGGATGATGTCACCTCCAGGACTGCCAGCTTGGTGTGAGGGATGGGGACAAGAGGGAATGGCAGAACTGCTGGCTCTGATGCCTGTGGTGTTAGAGCAGGATCCTGCTCAGGGCACTGGGCACTGGGTGTGGGGGCATCCTGGCATCCAGAGTGGGAGGCTGGAATGCACAGGGGGCTGTACCCTGGGTTCAGCTGGGTTTCTCTGGGGTGTCCTGGGAGGATGAGCTGTGTGGGAGTCCCTGCTTGTGATGAACACAGCGGTGGTGCTTGGATGTGAGGATCTTAAAGGTCTTTTCCAACCTGAAGAATTCCGTGGTTCTGTGATTCTATGAGCTCACCAGGTGTGTCTTCCCTCACTGTCCCTGGAATCCAGGCTTTTCCTGGGAGCCCACCCAAGGCACTAACACTGCACTGGGGTGGGACCTGCCTCTGACCCCCACACACTAACCACCCCACAGCCTGAGGAAACACCCAAAAACCTCTGCAAGTGCTGGTTTGTGGTTCCAGCCCCACGCCCTCAGCCCCTAGAGTTCCCTGAGCCGCACAAACAGCATTACAAGGTGCTCCAGGAGGATTACACCCCACAACACATGCGCCGTGTGCAGCCCTGCCTGTGCCTTGTGCATCCACAACAATGCTCAAAGACTCCCACAATAATGCCTCCAGCTTTCAGTTAAAACTAATTTTAACCGGTGAACACCTGCCAAATTGATTTTACGGGTTTGACACCAGTAAATCACTTGAAATTTCAAGCCTCCACAAAATTTGCATTCTGCTATTTTCACATCTCTTGGAAATTCTCAACTTTGGCTGGTTTCACTGTGGAACTTCTTTACGAAGCAGCCCAGGGGCCAGGAGGCAAGAGGCAGGAAAATGGCAACACGAGCGACTGCTGGGACACAGGGAAAGGTTTGTGCTGCACTTTTTGGGATTGATGTCTGGGTCTCACTGGTGCTGAGTTTGAGATATTGCTTTGCCTGTAGGTGAACAAATCCTGCATCTGATGGAATCTGGCTTGTGGATGGGGCTCCTTGTGGTTATCTCCCAGAATAAATGACTCTCTTGTGTGACTGGGTGGCTCAGGAGGGCAGCTCTGCTGAGCCCTGTCTGTAATGAGATCGGAGCCTGCACTTCATGGGTTCTGCTTTGCTCCAGAGACAAATGAAATCAGATGAAACCCACAAGTGAGTGTGATTGTCCTGACTGACAAAGCCATCTCATGGTGGTGGCTTCTGTGGAGATAGTATCAGAGATCCCAGAATGGTTTAAGTTGGAGGAGACTTTAAACGCCACCGAGTGTCACCCCTGCCATGGGCAGGGACACCTCCCACTGTCCCAGGGTGCTCCAAGCCTCATCCTGCCTGGCCTTGGACACTTCCAGGGATCCAGGGGCAGCCACAGGTGCTCTGGGCACCTGTGCCAGGGCCTGCCCACCCTGCCAGGGAAGAACTCTTCCCTGATATCCCACCTAACCCTGGCCTGGGCAGTGGAAAACCATTCCTCCTTGTCCTGTCAGTTACATACCTGTGCAAAAACTCTCTTCCCATCTTTCTTATTCACCTCTTCAGGTGCAAGAAGGTCACAACTGGGTTACCCCAAAGCCTTTTGATTACAGGGCTGGAATATCACTGGGATTTTGGTGTATCCCTGAACAGCTCAATGGGCTGGGCCCGAAGAACAGCCACAAACCCAGGTTTTATTCCTTCTGACTGGTGTGTTAAGTAGCTAATGGTGCTTGTGAGCAGAGCTGCTCTTGCTGCTGTTGTATAGCAAGGACATGAGAAAAGGAAAATCAAAGCATCTTTAAGGTGTTCCTGGAAATAACAATGCCACTGGAGGAGGATTTTATCTCTGAGCTTTTTAATGGAATGGATATCTTGTACTCCACCATCCCAGGTGTTGTGTGGCTGAACACATCCTGCAGTTCCTTTTCTTTTTTAAGTGGGATGCTCATGGTGAAGGGTCAGAGTGGTGCAGCCTTTGCCATGTTGTCACATGGGCTGATTCCCCTCTCACTCGCAGCCACGCAGGAAAGGAAAATCAAAGATGAGGCTGAGAGAAGCTTGGAAAGCATTCTCTATTCTGATCCCAGAGCTGCCCCACCTCGCCCTCCCATGCTGCAGGTGAAGTGGGGCAGTGTCAGAGAGCACGAGAAGAGACTCAAAAGTAGAGAAACAGCTGGACAGTGTGGTGGAGTGAAACGGGAAATATGGAACAGTATTGGAAAGGAGAAAGGAGGGACCATAAAGAAGCCAAAGGACTGCTCTGTGAAAAGAGCTGAACAAGGATTGACACCCTCAGAAATCCCCACAGAAACCCAGGGGCAAAGGAGGAGGAAGGTAGGACAGAAAATGGAGCAGAGACCATGGTTTGGTGTCCCAAAGCTCAGGGAGGAGAAACAGAGGGTCAGCTGTGAAAGAGAAGATAACAGCTGGTCCTAAAGGAAGAAAGACAGAGACAGCAATGTTAACCAGGAATCAGAGGTGGAGGTAAAAGGGGACAGGCAGTGGGAAGCCATTCCCTGTGTCCTGTCCCTGCAGGCCTTGTCCCCAGTCCCTCTGCAGCTCTCCTGGAGCCCCTTTAGGCCCTGCCAGGGGCTCGGAGCTCTCCCTGGAGCTTCTCCTCTCCAGGGGAGCCCCCCCAGCTCTCCCAGCCTGGCTGCAGAGCAGAGGGGTTCCACCCTGTGATCAGTGTAGCTGTTTCTTCTGGACTTACAGAAGTAGGACAGACATGAAGTTGGAGGCAGTTCTTGTGAAGGAGCAGAACTGGAGCAAGAAGTCCGTCCAAGGCACGGCAGCACCACCCTATAAATGCAGGGGAAATAGTCTGGCCTGCGTCATACCTAAGTTTTTTGAGCTTATTTTATATTGGACAACAGCTGAAGCCAGCGAGATGTATGGAAAAATAAAATGCAGCATGGGTTCTCCACAGGCAGCTTGTCAGGGACTGAGCAATCCATGGGTTTTGTGCACGGCGTTGTGTCTGTCTGGATTTAAGCAACTATCGGATAAAGCACCCATGGGAAATTATTAGCTAACCCGGAGAAGATGGGATCACAGAATTAAAGTGGATAAAGAACTTGTGAAGGGTGAGTCTGCAGTGGATAATATTAAAAGGAGGTTATCAGGAGGAAGGCAGATAAGCAGTGATGTTCCCTGTGCCTGGGTCTCAGGGCTGTCTCCGAGCGTTTCCTTTCTTGGCCTTGGCTGCTCCCTGCCTGGAATCCACATCCATCGGGAGGGTGACCATGTCAGCAGGAGCAGGGCGACCAAGAAAGGAAGAGCAGAGAGCAGCGAGGAATGGGAGAGCTCCCACCTTGCCAAAAACCGACGTCAGGCAGCCCTTCCAGCCAGCAAGGGGACGGCACCTCCTCGGCTGAGAGCGCAGATAAGACCAGGCAGAAACAGTTCAAGTATTTCTGTCCCGATGCCAGGAACATGAGCAATTAAATGGAAGAATTAGAAGGCCTCATCCAGGAGGAATGAGTAATCCTGGGAACTGTGGATAGGGGAGAACTTATCTTCCAGAGCATAGATGGGAGAACAAGTGTTACAGATATCCTTGATCACAGTCAGATCATTCTACCAGACAGCGACAGGCGAGGTGAGTTCAGAGTTTGTCTTGCTGAAGAGCTGGAGAAGAGAATTTGGTGCTGATGACAACCTGAGCCTGCAGGGCCGTGGCCTGGTTTGGTTTGTGTGAAATGGGCTGGGGTGGACACGAATTGGTCTCTACCCAAGGCTTGGGTGTTGGCCTGCAGGCTTTGGGAGCCAAGGCAAGGCAGATAATGGTGGTGCCTGGCCAGGGGAGCTCAGAGAGGGAGCCCAGACACGTGGCCAGTGCTGCCTGGAGCCACCTCCCTGCAGGAGGAAAGGGCTGCAGGGAAGGGCTGCAGGTCCCCACCACGGACAGGCACAGCTGGCAGGAAAGGGCAAGGCTGGGAGGGCAGGAAAGGTGGGACACAAGCAGGATGGGCTGATGAAAGGCAAACCTAGATGCAGGAGATCTCTGGTTTCTGTGGGTGAGAGAGAGGCTCAGGCTGAGGCTGCAGGGTGGCACCAGGAATATTTAGTCCTGCTGCACACTGAGATTGCCAAGGGTGGAAGTGGCCACTGCCTGCTCAGTGCTGGTGCCCTGGTGGGGCTTGGCTGGTGAGGGTTACTTGCATGTTCAGGGTTAAGATGTGACAGACACTTGGGCCTTGCTTCCCTCCTCCTGGTCCCTCTGCTCTGCTGCAGCCCCCAGACTTTCTGTGTATATTAGAGGTGAGCTCTAGGAGATGAGGGGAGGAAGGAAAGAGCTAACCTGGCCCTCACCTCTGCTCTCCAGTTCCTTGCCAAAGTTGTGAACTGTAAGGGATGAGTAGAAATGGCCTCAAGTTGCACCAGGGCAGGTTTAGATTAGATATTGGGAAAAATTTCTTCGCTGAAAGGGTGGTCAGGTATTGGGATAGGCTGCCCAAGTAAGTGATGGAATCATCATCCCTGGAAATACTCAAAACCTGTATGGATGTGGCACTTGGGGACATGTTAGTGGTGAATACAGTGGTGTTAGACTCAACAATCTTAGAGGTTTTTTTCCAACCTTAATGATGCCATGATTTTGTGGTTCTCTGACTCAGCAGCACCCCTGTTCCCTCAGGCTGTGCAACAAGGCCAGCCCTGCTGCACCTCCAGGACAGCACCACTCTGCTGAGGCCACGGCTGCAGAAACTGGCACGTTCCCTGGCACATTTCCTGGCACATTTCCTGGCACATTTCCTGGGAGCTGTGCCCCAGCCCCTGTGCCCTGAGCGGGGCCAGCTCGGCAGCACCTGCAGCAGCCCCCAGAAGGGCTGGAGAGCAGAGCAGAGCACAGGCTGCATGTCCAAAGCCATTAGTGCTTGGCTCCCTGCTCCCAGGCAAATGAGCCACTTAACCTGATCAGCTGAACATGTGGGCACGGCCACGGGCAGCCAGCAGAGCGTTCCCTGCCTTGTCCTACACACGAGGCTCCTGCTAATCCAGCCCTCCCCCGATGGTGCTGCGGGGCCGGAGCAGCCCCCGCACCCTGGCTGGGCAGGGATGCTCTCAGCTGGCTCCACGCCTTGCCTTCCCTCCCAGCACGACTTGGGGTTACTTCAGTCCCTTCCCCAGAGCACCTGGGGGATGACCAGGTTTGTGCTGTGCCTGCAGAAACGTTTCATCATTCGCTTCCTCCTCTCCACCTCCTCGTCCCGCTGCTGCCGGGCAGCACCTCTGCATGTGGGTCGGCTGGAGGGTTTTGGTTCACCTCCCCGACTTCCACCACACCTTAGGTGTGTGGGCAATTACCCAGTAACTCTGCACACACCCTGTCAACTCTAATTACCCGGCCGAGGCAGCGCCGGAGCGGAGCAGCAAACTGTGTCACCCGCCCTGCAGCTGCTCCTTGCCGAGGTGTGGGTGACACAGTGGGCGCCGCTGGCTCAGCCTCCTGCGGCTGCTGGGGAGCACAGCGCCAGCTCTCAGTGCCTGGGATCCCCACACGGCCATGGGAGAGCTGGTGGAGCTCAGGAACAAAAGGCCCACGGTGCCAAATGTCCCCTCCAGCAGTGGCAGCGTGGCCCCGGAGCCTTTGTGTCCCTTCCTGCCGTGGGGACTGAGGATGTTCTGCAGGTCACAGGCTCCTGGTCCTGCCAGAGCTGCACCCTCCTGCCACCCTGAGGGCCGGGCAGCTCCAGAGCGGGTGGCATTGTGCCTGTCCCCACATCCACATGAAGATGCCCTGAGGGCTGGGGCACCTCCAGGCTGACAGAGCTGGCTGAGCTTTAGGGCTCCCTCCAGCCCAAACCAGCCTGGGATTCTGTAAGGCAAAGCTGCACCATGAGCAAATACATTCCCCCCAAACCCACACAAATCTTCTCTCCAAACCAGTCTCCTTTGCAGCCACTCCCAGGACACGAGGAGCCTCGGGGTTTGCCCACCTTGCTGCACCCCAGCACCTCCACAGCCTGTCTGGGCCCTGGGAGGGAGCTGGCTCATCCCCTCCGTGGGTCTTGTCCTGATGCCAGACCCTCACATCACCGCCCAGTGCCCGGCCCCTTGTGGATATTGAGAAAGGTTTGGAGGCAGGATTATAATCTGGGAGAATTCCAGGCAAAGAGTGCAGTTGTTTTGTTGCTGGTGGCTGGTAAATGAGCCCCCAATGCCATTTTGACTGGGCTGAAGCTGGGTGTGAGGGCTGTGTACAGCTGCAGGGGGAAAAGGACAGCTCAAACATTTTCTTTGTGCATTTTATAAATAAAGCCTTTTTTTTTCCCTTTAATTGTTGTAAGTTCCCCAAAAGATGGGGAAAGAAGGGAAAATAAAGGGAGAAAAGGAAAGGCTTAGGAAAGGCTTGTAAAACATTTCATTTCCTGTAGAACGAATGCCTTGGCATGACCCAAATTCACTCCTCTCATTTCCATTTCTTGCAAGTTAAAATGCTTCTCTTTTGATTTGCCTCAGCCTGCATCTCCCCCCTTCATGTTCTCTGTTGGCAACTGGACTGAGACATCCCCATATCCCTGCCCCAAACCCACCCCTTTGCTCCATCCCCTCAGCTCTCACTGCCTGATTCCCCCTGTGGCTGCCCAGAGCTGGGTGCAGGGGAAGCTGCCCCATGGTGAGCTGAGAAAATCCTTCCCTGGGGGGGTCCCAGGAAAGCCAAAGGAGAATCTCTGTGCCCAGAGATGAGGAATGAAGGGAATCTGTTTCCAGCGTGGCACACACTGTGCCCCATCAGTGAGGGGCAGCTTTCCTTCATGGGAGGGGCACCTTGGTGGGTGATGAGGCAAGGGTCCAGCAGGCTCCATTTCCTGTGATTTGGGCAGGACTGAGCCCAGATCCTTGGGTTGGGAGCATTTCTATAAATGCAAATAAATAAAGGAAGTAAATGACAGTCGTTTTGGACGTTTTCCTGTATGTAAATGCGTTTCCTTGGTAATCACATCTCTAGTATTTCTGTTTATTTTTATACATCTGTTTTCGGTTAGCCCACAGAGCTCTGAGCTGAGGCACAGTGATATCCTCAGATGTCCCTCACCTTGACATGGGAGAGGGGACATGCCTGCACAGACACCCACGGGGGACCCTGGTCACCATCAGGGATCCCACTGCCCTGGGCAGGGAGGTGCAACGTCACGGGGATGCTGAACTGGGTTATTTGTGACCCTGCCCAGCTGTTTGTGATGTTCTGTGGCTCTCAATGGCACATTTTTAATTGTGCCTGTTCACTTCCCTGGAGGCTTTTCAACCCCTGGGGCTGGAACAATCCCTCTGGACCTGGAGATGACCAGGACACCGGAGAGTTCCTGCCCTGCTGATCCCTGCTGTGCCTTGGGCTGAGCTGGGTGAGGGCAGGACACCCTGCCCTGGCTTCAAGCCCAGCTGTGTCAGGGTTTCTGAGCACCCAGCCCCTGGCTGTCCCTGCCCCACGGCCAGCACAGTGTCCTACTTCTGGTGCTCCACTTCTCCTGGCCCCTGGGCACCACCCTGGGCTGTGCAGGCAGGGTGGGATGGAGCAGGGAGGATGGGAGGGTGCAGGCAGGGTGGGATGGAGCAGGCAGGGAGGGTGGGATGGAGCAGGGTGGGATGGAGCAGGGATGGTGCAGGCAGGATGGGAGGGTGCAGGGATGGACCCGGCAGGAAGGGATGGAGCAGGGATGGTGCAGGCAGGGTGGGATGGTGCAGGCAGGCAGGGAGGGCACAGACAGGGTGGGGATGGAGCCTCTCTGTGCCCAGCCTCTCATTCCCAGCCTGTTTTTCAATGGTACAAAGGGCCCCAGAAACCTGGAAGCCACCATGAATGTTGCACCCTTCACCTGGACCAGCAGTGGCTTTGTGGGGACCAGCAGAGTGAGGGATGAGGGCTTTTCCCACAGCAGCAGGCTGACCTGGGGTACAGACACCAGGATGTTCCTCCTAAGACACCACCTGGGACAGCCAGTGGGACCAACGTGTCTGTGCTGTCACAATAGGGTCCAAAGGGTTGGTGTGGCCTTCGTGTGACAGCCCCCACACCACGATCCTCAAAGCCCCCAGAAATTGGCCATCTCAGAGTCCTACCAATCTGTAACACACCAGTTGACCATGAACCCCATGGTGTCCCCTCAGTGTCACCCCTGTGACAATGCTGGGACCCTGGATGCACTGAGCTTTCCCTCGTGGCCTCACTCTGTGACTGTGTTTGTAGGTGCTTAGATTCAGTCTGGGGAGGAAGACTCTGGAGGAGCATGGGAGACACAGCCTGGGAGCGCTGCTGTTCCACTGGTGCTGATGTTTTCATGTTCTTGCAGCCCTCCTGACTCCAGCAGCTCAGGTTTCCCAGCCCTTTTCCTTCCCAAACACTACACAAAATGAGGTGTGCCCTCAGGAGAGCCCTCAGGGGTGAGAAACCTGTGCTGGCCTTCCTTGATGGCCTCCCAGCTTTGACCCCCTGGGACAATCTGTGCTGCTCTGGGGCACAGTGATGGCCATAAAGCACCAGGACAGGGTCTCACAGAGGGTCACAGCTCTGCTGCCTTCAGGAGAGCAGATCCTGGCTGATGGAGTGAGCAGTGAATGTGGTCCCTGCCCTCTCCCCAGCCCACCCACTCTTCCTTAAGGGCTGCATTTTTTAGGGGGGTGTGAAGAAAAGTGTGAGGGACCACACTGGGTCAGTGCCCAGAACACAAGTTCATCTCTCTGACACTCCCCTGGGGACACCCCAATTGTTGTTCAGACATTTGTGATGCCTCAAGACAAACTGCGAGCTGAAAGGCAGCTCGGAGGCTGGCTGGCATCTCCGAGAATCACTGGCAAATAAACCTTTATGGCTTTCTTAAGGATTTTTTCACAGGATTCTCCCCTAATTTAAGCTAAAAAAGAGCATCCTTAAAACCATCAGGAGCCCATGTGCACGCTGTCACTCCGTGCTCTGTCTCCTGACAGTCACAGAGAGGAACTCGGCATTGGCTTTGTGCACACCCCGCCTCCCGCCCCGCAGGATCCGCACCCAGACAAACCAGGCCCCACCTCTGCGTGACAAATAACCCGGGGAACACGTGCCAGGGGAGGCGGCTGTGCCCCCACCACGCAGCACCTGAGAGAAGTCACTGCCGTGAGCATCATCCCACCCAGCACATGGCTGGAACCCAAAGGAAAAAGCGGCGTTTTCTCCTTCACCTAAAATTATCCACCCACTGGAGCAGGTACTATATCCTGGTGACAAACAGGAGCTGCTGCTCTGAGCACATGTTCTCCACAACCCCAGCCTGCAGCTCAGCATCTTCTGCGTGGCTCCGGTGTCCTCTGAATCCCTGCGTGGTAAATCAGCTGGGAAGGGGCAGGTCTGTGCGGGGTGTGAGCTCTGACCCTGCCCTCACACACACTTCACGGGGTTTCCATCCTGTTCTGCTTTTTCATGAACCCTCCAAGCCAGGGTTTATTGTTTGTGCCTTTTTCTGCATCCCAGCCCTTGGCCCCGGTGTGTCAGACACGGCACAAGCCCTCGGTGCTGCCTCTGAGAGCTGGCAGACTCATAACCATTTTTGGATAGAAAAATATAACACTGCAAGGAAAGAAAAAAAAAATAAAAACCTTGGATTGCATGTAAAGAAATAAAGCAAAATGCTATTCCCCCACTCCTGCTGTCTGTGCTTGAGCCTTCCAAGAAGTTCCTGTCCTCATCTGTTCGGGTATCATTTTACAGCTCGATGACAAACACAGAACTTGCCAGTTTAAACATATAGGGCTTGGTTTTGCTCTCTGGTACTCACACACACTTACCTTTCCCTCTCGGGGTGGGTGGGAGAGCTCTGTTAGTCCCTGTCCCCTCGCAGTCCCTGGGGAGAGGCACAGTGTCCTGTCGGGGTGTTGTCCTTGAGTCCTCTCCGTGTGCCATCCCGTGTCCTCCCCTCCTCTGCCCCGGAGCTGGGGGATCCACAAGTGCTCACACTCTCTGCTCTCTCCCATCCACCCTGTTCCTGTTCATGGGGCTCCTCATCTCCTGCTCTGGGGGGTGGGTTTAGGGGACCCCCAGGGGACCCCCAGGGTGGCAGGACCCCAGCACTGCCCAATTCCCTTTCAGCCTCACAGACAGAGAAACCAACCCAAACCCTCGAGGTGAATAAATCACATTTAATGACACATCACCCATGAAAAGGCACTGGGTGCACACACGGCCAGCCAGGCTGATGCCAACCACGCTGCATTTCACAGCACCCAGCACTGCCCCAGCCCCGGGATGCTCTGTCCAGGGGATGGAGGGGCTGCAGCACCCACGTTTCCCTACTCAGCTGCCCCCACAGCTGCTGTCTGCTGCCCCACAGGCTTTGCCTCTGTGACTCAGCACCTGCTGGCCCAGGGGAGGACACAGTGGGCAGGACCCTGCGGCACCAGGAGCCCTGCCTGGACCCCTGGTACCACCCCACAGCCCCATCTCTGGGGTCCAGAGAGGAGCAGGAGCAGTCAGGGCACAGCAAAGCCCATCTAATTCCAGTGATCCCGCAGCAGGATCCGTGCCCGTGGATGTATCAGCCCTCACGGACTGCAGGGCGTCATTCCAGGATAAGAGGCCTTAAGCTGTGGCTGATTTACGCTCCCTCCCTCCTTTTCCTGCCTCTTTCTTTCCAGAAGCTGAAATGTTGAACTGCCTAAACTTTCCCCCAGCGTGTCAGACGGGATGTGCAGGGAGCTGAGCAGGACAGGCCCGGCTGTGTTTGCTGCAGGGTCACTCCATGTCCACGCTGGAGCTGCAGTGCCCTGGTCCTGCTGTCCCCGTGGGACCCAGCACGGCCTCAGGGCACTGGGCAACACCAACAGCCCAGATCTTCTGCCAAAACCCCAGCAAGCTCATTTTTTCCCATTAATTTAAATTTCAGTGCCCAGTACAAGCCTGCTGTGTCACATTTGCATCACCACAGTCATAGCACTGACAAGTGGATGATTTCAGTACGCTTGTACTTAAAAAAAGAAAAAGAATAATTAATAATCCCGGGTCTAATGACAGGGCAGAGAGAGCTGTGGGTGGCAGCGAGGTGAGGTCCTGGCTGTTTCAGAGGGGCTGTGCCTATTTTTCTGCTCTGACTGTAGGATCAGGAGCTGTGCTGGCAGGATCCGTGAGCACTGGGCGATGGATCCCAGCCCCTTTCACAACCCCAAGAGGGGCTGTGCCTATTTTTCTGCTCTGACTGTAGGATCAGGAGCTGTGCTGGCAGGATCTGTGTGATCCACGAGCACTGGATGATGGATCTCAGCCCCACAGGCTGCAGAGGGATGCTCCTGGACAGCAAGGGCAGCAGTAGTTAAAGGAGGGAGCATGTCCCTGCCCTCATCCATCTTGCTCTTCAGTGCCAGCAGGAAGTCAGACTTTCTCGGATCCTCCCGTGAGTCACTTCACAGGGAAGGAATGGAGCTGGCCCTCACAGGGATCAGGGTGAGGGTTTTGTTGAGAACTGGGGGCTCAGGGAGCATTTTTGGGACACATTTCACTGCCATGTTTGAAGTGGAGCTACACAAAGGCATTCCTATTTCCCCTCTTTCCCCTGGTGTCTATCCTGCGTATCCCTTCTTTCTGCAGCAGGAACAGCCGCGGTTCTGGAGCGATCCTTGCAGCACGACTGCTCCAGGCCCATCTCAGAGCCCACAGCTCTCCTTGGGGCGGCTGGGCAGGGCACAGGGTGTGCCCAGCACCAGAGCCAGCACAGGCAGCATGGCACTGCAGCCCGGGCCGTGTCCCCAGTGCTGGTGGAACCCCTGAGCACCGTCCCGGCAGGTTGTGCTGGGAGCTGGAGGAATCCAGCCCTGCGACAGGCAGCACTCCAGGTTCCCAGCCTGCTGCAGCAGCCAAGCACTCGGATCGCTGGCACCACGCTCCCTCCTCCAATTACTCATCTTTTCCATTACGAGGCCTCCCATACTCCAGCAATCCATCTGTTTGGTGGTGCAATTTCAGGATCATGCCTTTTGTCGGTGATGTTAATTTTGGCAGGCAGCAGCAGACGCGGCGCTGGAGCTCCCTGCTGAGGCCTCGCTGCCTTTTCCTGGGCATCTGGCAACGAGCTCAGAGGTGCCAGTGGCCATGGCAGCCTCTCCTCCCTGCTGTGGCCGGGGTTTTGTGCTGGTGGTGGCTCCCGGGGCCGCCGAGGGGCCTGGCGGTGTCATTGCTCATTGCTGGTAGCACACACAGGTGAGGGGGAGCCTTGGTGTGAGGGGGAGCCTCGGTGCCCTGCACACATCGAGGAGCTGCTGTCAAACTGCTCGCCTGGGGCTCTCCAGCTGCAGCCCTTTGATGACCTGCCAGTTCCTCTCCCATCTCCCCAGGATTTACGTGCCTGGTGTCCAGCTTGGTGCTGGCTGGTGCGGGGAGCTCCTGGAGCAGCTGCAGGCACGGGGCTCCGGGGGGGCTGAGGCAGCACTGCCACTGCAGCTGCTCAGCACCTCAGGGGGACCATACACAGCCAGAGCCCACAGATGTGTGGGTGCACCTGAACCACCTTCAGGAGCTTCGTGAGCACCACATCAGCTGCTTCCTCCCCTTTCCTCATCCCCTCTGGGGTTTTCCCTTCTCTGTCCCTTCAGCTCTTGGCTGCTCCCAAGCTGAATTTCATTCCTGCAGTGCAGTCTGTCCACAGGACCCACAGGCAGACTGTGCCCAGGACAGAGGGAAATGGCCTGGGACACCCAGAGAGTGAGGTCAGGGAACAGCATGGACAGAGGCTGGGAAGCTCTGGAGAGCCATGTCACACCCTGAGACCATGGCACAAAGACAATGGCTCAGCAGGGACCACGGGGACACCTGAGCACAGCAAGCTTGGCTTTGGTGCAGGAGTTGGCACCTAGAGTGGAGATGTCAACTCCTGTCTCCTTGGTGTCCCTCAGCAGGACACAGGTGCTTTTCCCCTGGCAACGCCCTCAGCTTTAAACCTGACCTCTCTCAATCCAGAGCTTTGGTAGGCTTGCACTCAAGGTTTTTATAGGCTTGTACCCAAAATTATGCTCCTGGGAGGCAAAACTGAGGTCACAAAACTGAACTCAGCAGGGAAAGTGCTCCTGGAGCACTGTGGGGTTTGGCCACGGGCCCCAGGGTGTCCCCAAGGTGCTGCTCTGTAGCACCAGCTCAGTGATCCACGAGGTGCCTGGGGTAGCCTGGCCTGCACTTGGCACCCACCTGCTGAGTGCACTGTCCCCTTCCCTGTCCCCCTGTCCCCACCACTGTCCCCTTCCCTGGGGAAGGTCTCTGTGTTTGTGTCACCTCAAGGAAATGCTTGTCCCGGGCACCACAAAAGCTGACAAATGGGGAAAACCTTTTTTCATGCCATCTGAAACCCCCCTGGCAAGGCAAGGAGGAGAACCTGGCTGTCCTGCCCCAGTTGTGCCCCACAGAAGGCTCAGCTCAAGCCCTTCCCATCTCCCCACCTCCCTCCCTGCTATCCCCACACCAGGGCCAGCCCAGCTCTGCTGCTGCCTGTGGAGCCTCCCAGGGCTGGGTGTTCCCCTGCTGCCTGCTCTGGGCAGCTGAGGGCCAGCCCAGCGTGGGCTCCTGCCTGCCCTGCCTGTCCCCAGCCCAGAGCAGGCAGGCAGAGCCAGCGTGGAGACAGAACTTTCCATTAAAGTTGGAAAAGCCCTCCAAAAGATCATCAACTCCAACCAAATCCCCCTGTTCCCACTAAACCATACCACAAAGTTCTATCTCCAGTTGTTTTTTGAACACTTCCAGTGCCCTGGTGATGTGACAGTGCAGTGCTGAGCCTGGCCTGAGCCTGTCTGCAGCTTTTGCTTTGCCCTGTGCCAGCACACAGCAGTGACTCTTCCATTTCTCACCTGGCTCTGGCATTGCTCTGGGGTTTCTCATCAGGGCAGCTCTCCTCGGTGTCCTCCTCTCTCCTTGTTGCACAAGTCTTGTGGAGGCCCAGCAGCAGCTGCCCTGGCGCTGGGGGCAACAGGGGAGCAGTGCTGGGTGCAGGACCTCCACGTGGCACTGTTCTCTCTCAGCCCTCTCCCCCTTGCCAGGGGCCTTTTCACTCCCTGGGCCTATTCCCTGCTGCAGCCAGAGGCACTTTTGTCATCACCAGTGCCCATCTGCTCTTCCTGGCTGCTGCTTCCAAAACCTGAGGAAGAAAAGTGGGTGAGCAGGGGGAGGGAGAGGCCAGCGATGCATCCGCAGTGCCAGGGCTGGATGGGGAGACACTGGGATGAGCCAGGCTTTGATCCCCAGCTCCTGCAGCACCAGCCCTCCCCAGGTACTAGAGGGGAAGGTGTAAAAGCCCACAGTGGCCAGGGCAGAACGATTTACTCTTGAGTGTGTCTTTGGTAAACAGAAATGAGACTAAGCTGGCCACAGGTGGAATATCCCAGCTGGTTGTGGCTGTTAGCCCCTGTCAGGCTGCATGCTCCTGGTATTTGTCTCATTTCCTGGAGCAGGCTCCAAGCAGGGGTGTTGCTGTTGTGCATCTGGAGAGGCTCATCTACGTTGTTCTGGGCCCTGGGGAAGCAGTGAGATGGGGACAGGCTTGGTGAGTGCAGGATATCCCAGGAAGACCCTCAGCATCAGCAGCTCGCAGCCCCCCAGCCTCTAAGCCCTGGCTGTGGAGGAGCACACAGCAGGGTGTGCCCACAGCCCCTCAGCATGGCCAGAGCCCTGCCTGGCCTTGGCTCACACCTCTGGTCCTGCCTGCCCGTGCTCCTGCTCTGGAGCCTGCAGGACTCCTGCAGGCAAAGGCTGGGCTGGCACTGCCAGGGGGCTGTAAACTGCACCAGCACCTCACCATCCCCATGGGGTGGGTTTGTTCCCACTGGGATGCCCGAGCAGAGCCTGGCACCTGGCTGGTATCCTGGAGTCAGGCTCCCGGGTGGTGTCTCCAGCTTTAACAGAGGCATCCCAGCCTCGCTGGTGGATGACACAGCCATGGTCCATCAGCAGAGCCCTCGCAGGCATTGCAGCAGGGCATTTCCCTCCCCTGTGCATCCAGTACCCCCAGCACGGCCCCACCAGGGGTCTGCCTGTGCCCTCTGGTAATCCAACACCTCCCACCCCCTGTCCATGGCTGCTGTCTGATCTCCCAGTGAGGTTGTCCTGCATCCCAGATTCCTGACCCTCATCTCCTCCTGCACTCCCAGCCTCGGCTCCCCTTCCTCGCTGCTCCTCAGGGCATGGCTGTCACTGCTGGGGGAGAGGGTCTCTGCAGCCCAGACCCCCACAGTGGCTGCACACAACCCTGGAGGGGCTGGGCTGGGAGCAGAGGACCTGTGGGAAATAGATTGGTTGAGAATTTTTAGGGTTAGGGTTAAGGCTTTAGGTTAGGGCTTAAATTAGGGCTTAAATTTTTAGGGTTAAGGCTTTAGGTTAGGGTTTCTAAATGAGCATTTTCTATCTCAATATTCACATACAAATACAAGCCATGTAAGCCTTTTGCCAAACTTTAAAAATTCTCAACGGATCTATTTCCCATTAGGAACCATGGTGGGGATGGGGGTCAGAACCCCGGGGTGCCCTGTGTGTGCCCCCACAAAGGGGCGTGTGTGGGGTGTGTGGGGTGTGTGGGGCTGTTCCCACGTGCCCTGGCAATCCCTGCAGGAGCCCGGCAGAGCCCGGGAGCCGCCGCAGTCCCCACGCTGTGCCCGTGTCACCGCGCGTGTGACAATGTGCCTGCGTCCCTCGTGTCCTGCCCCCTGTGCGTGCCCGGGCTGCAGCCACCGGCACAGCCCCGCCGCGGGCACGGCAGCCTCTGGGGAAGGCACCGCAGGAAAAAGGGGGAAATGGCTGGAAAAGCTCTCCCCACTCCCATTTTAATCAGAGAAATGAAGCAGCTGTTGGAGTGAATAGACCCTGCACTAAAGCAGACGTCTTAATATCTTTTGCAGAGGAGGTGCATTGTGATTCATTCTGTGCATCTCTATTACTCAGCTTTTGATAGGGGCTTACTTGTCTCAAGTGCTTTTCATTATTGCCCTAATGCTATCTATTAACATACTGGATGGAGGCTCTTTTCTCATCTGGAGCATGCATCACTGTGCTTTTAAAGATTATGGGGCTTGCAAATACATAACACTTTACTGCCTCCCTGACATAATTCACTGGGAAAAGAAATACATGTAAATAGATAACCGAGTCAGAGGGCTGGGGGACACAGGGAGGCAGACAGACAGACAGACAGAGCCCAGCACAGGGCTTGCCACACCACCGGTTCCTTCGGAATAAACGACAAAAGAGCTGATCTCGGGGTTTCTTTAAAAATTCCTGGCCAGTGTTTTGCTGTCACTTGGAAAATCCTTGTTTCCCTTCTGGCTGCGGGGCTGGGGGGCTGTGCCTGGGAACAAGGGGGTCCTGGGGAGATGGGGAAGGGAGCGGGCTGTGATGGAGAGTGGAGCACGTTTTGACCTGGGGGTGGAGACCCCAGAGAGCCCCCACAGGTGGGGCAGAGCCCCCACAGGTGGGGCAGAGCCCCCACAGGTGGGGCAGAGCCACGGGGCCGCTCTGACCCAGACCTCCCCGGCCACCTCAGCAGCACCACCTCATCTCAGCTGGGTCAACCGACTGCTTTAAAGACCAGCGAGGCATTTAAGGGCTCGGATGGGACTGATGCAGGCAGAGCTCGTCAGGGGAAGATTACAGGTGTGGTTTTTCTGGGTCAGGGTTATTACACACTTATCAATCACGGCTCTGTTGCATGGCAGCTGATGCTGCAGTTCCTGACGTGCACGATGCCCACACAGACCCGGGGAGGTGCAGAGCAGGGACCAGGCGCTGGGGTTTCCCCTCCTCCTCTTTTTTAATTCTGCAGATGGCCATACCTCAAAAAGAAAACTTTGAGCATTAAAGGAATAAATGGGAATTATAATTTAACAGCAGCGCAAGTGCTTCGTTCCTCAGCTCAGGATGACTTTTCCCTTCAGATTCTGTTGAACTGTGGTAAGCAATGCAATGGCACAAAAGTGAAATTAAACAGCCAGAGCTTGGCAGGACTGCAGGGCTCAGCTCAGACTGTGCATTTGCTTTCCTTCTTGATTTCTGATTTTTTGGAAAGCCATTTCTCTGCCCTGTGCCCGTGTTACAGACACCTCCAGGCCTGCAGGGAGCACAGATCCCACACCGCCTGGACTATTCCCCAAAACCCTGTGGGGTTGACTGGCAGCTGATGGTCACACTGACCTTCCCCAGCAAACCAGCCAGGACAGGGCACACTGCTCTGCACCCCAGCAGTGCTGCTGTATTTAGGGCAGGATACTTTGGGGCACAGTTTTCCTGTGCCATGGATGGGGACAGCTCAGCCCCCCCTCACAGCTGCCTTGCCCAGCAGCATCAGGGCTACCAGTTTAAAGAGCAGCTCAGGCACTGGGGTGCTGAGCAGCGTGGGGCCAAAGGCAGGCCTTCATCTGGCCAGAGGAGTCCATGGGAGCCTCCAGTCCAGGGTCTGTGGCCAGGGGGATGAGCAGGAGCCCAAGGAGGTGTAGGTAGGAGGTGACAGGAGGACATGAGACACTGTGCCCCCACCTCCAGAGCAGGGCTGCACCTTTGGGAAGTGCTTGTCCCTGCTCAGGATCGGGGCTTGGGCTGTCCCCTGCTGTCACAGCAAACCGAGGGCAGAGGATCACAGCAGGGTTTGGGTAGGAAGGGACCATCCAGTGCCACCCCTGCCATGGCAGGGACACCTCCCACTGTCCCAGGGTGATCCAAGCCCTGTCCAACCTGGCCTTGGGCACTTCCAGGGATCCAGGGGCAGCCAGAGCTGCTCTGGGCACCCTGTGCCAGGGCCCCACCACCCTCAAAGGGAAGAATTTCTTCCTGATATCCCACCTAACCCTGCCCTCCTTCTGCTGCCTGGGTTTATCATCCTCTGGACTAAACAAACTGGGGGCGTGGGGGGACACTGCCCTGGCACTGAGGGACGGGGTGGGGATGAAGGATTTGCATCCTGAGCTCACACAGCTCACACAGGTCCCACTCTGGTTCCCAGCTCCCGTGTGGTTCAGGCAGGGGCTTAGAGAGAGCCGGGCTGTGCCACCACCATCCCCTGCTCTGCAGCATCCTGGCTTTTGGCTCCTCCCAGCCTCAGGGCTGCCAGAACCCCCTCAGGAAGCCGTGTCAGCATCCCCCAAAGGTGTGTTTCCCTGGGTTCTCCCGAGGTGTGAGCGCAGCTTTGGTCTCTCTGCTAAATAACCTACAGGATCCATCCCAACCCCTCACAAACCGAGCCCGGTGCTGGCTCCCAGCTATGATTAATCATATAAACTTGCCTAATTTTATTCTATCAGCCATCTTGTTGCTACATGCCAGATGCTTGCCCTAAATGAATAGTGTTGGAACAGCCAAGCATCAAGTTAACAGAATACCAGCAAACATTCCCGACAGCATGAGCAGTCTATAAAACCTGGCACTAAACTGTATTAGAGGAAGAGATAAGCTCTCAGAGAGGAGCTGGGAAGACCGTAGGCTTGGGGGTTTTTTTTTCCAAATGGCTCCATGTAGCATGTGGTGCAGGTGTCGTAGGAGAAATCCATCCAGCTATGGAAGTATCTCTCTATCTGGAGCTGGCTATGCTATGAATCTTCTAATGGGATTAAGGCTTAATGCCCTAAATAGAATATGAAATAGTGCTTCCTCTCGCAGAGCTGCCAGCTGTCTTGCAAACAGGGCACAGAAACTTCCACTTTTTTGCAGATCAAATCAGTCACTCTCTGAATTGATGGCAAGAGCCTCATCAACAAGATATAATGTTTTAATGATGTTGTGACATGACCTGACACGCGGTGTCATTTGATGGATTCTCTCGTGTCACGGCATATTTCTGACACAGAAAAATGTAACCTCTTTCCCCTTCCAAAAAAGAAAAAAAAAAAACCAGAGAAGAAAGGAAGGGGATGAAAAAAAAATGTTCATTTCTCCAGTGCTCAGATCTCTGCTGGCTCATGGTGCTCAGCAGTGCCCCAGCTCAGCCCTGCAATTGCCTCGTGCTGGAGGAGATGAATTTCCACCGTGCATTTCTGTATCTGCTTTTCACCTCTGCACGCCGCGTTATCGCCTGCTAATAACACGGAACAAATAGCACGGCATTAATAACCAGCAGAAACCATTTCACCCCTATTTTCAGCTGTGAATCCTCTGCAAGTCACTTTGGACATTTTGAATTGTTCTTATTTTTTTTTTCCTCGGCCACGAGTCCCTGTCAGAATCCCTGGATGCTCCCAGGTCTGTGCCTGATTCTCCCCTAAATCAGTGCAAGGCCTCAGCATCAGGAGTTTGGACAGGATGGGCTCTGCACAGGGACCATTTTCCTGGGAGGGCAGAGAATCCCAGAATGGTTGGGGTTGGAAAGGCCCCTAAACTCATTCAGTTCAGGGGCGCCAGATGCAGCTCTCCTTACCCAGCAAGGTCTTCTGGGGTGTCTGCTTCTGTGTGCCCCAAAAAGGGAGCGGGAAACCCACCCAGCAGCCAGATGGATGCAGAGAGCAGGGATCTGAGAGGGTGTTGGGTTGACAGAGGTTCCTGTGAGGGCTGGGTGCACTGAAGGTGCTCCCTGGCAGGAGCAGAGATGCTGACGGACACCTGGGAACGCCGACATCCGTGCTGGGAGGAGCCCAGTGGAGCTGCCAGCACGGAGGAGCTGGGCAGGCAGTGCAGAAAAGTCACAGTGCGTGGAACAGAGAGACCCTGGGCTCCCCACGGTGACCCCAGCCTGGCAGCAGCTTCCCCCAGGCTGTTTGGCCCCTGGCACCTCGGGCACCTCGTGCCCAGAGGAGAAGCTCATCCCTGCCCATGTTCATCCCCAGGGCTTGGTGGGGACATGGGGCTGGTGGTCCCTCAGTTTATTCATAATTATATCCGCTACTGCTACTACTACGTCTAAGTTTTTGTTAACAGCAGAAATAAAAGCAAAGTTATTTTAATATTACACATATAGCATTTACCTTAATATTTGCGAAAAGCCAACTTTATAATATGTATTTATGATATGTATTTATGATATGTATTTATAATATGAATTTACAATATGTATTTATAATATGAATTTATAAGATGTATTTATAAGATGTATTTATAATATGAATTCATAATATGTATTTATAAGATGTGTAACAATTTGCATGTGTGCTGCAGCATGGCCAAGGATCCCCCCCAAGACACCTGCAGGAAATGTGTTGGCTCTGGGGGTGAGGGGGTGCAGGTGGGGTGTTTGGGGGTGCTCTGACCTATCAGCCAAAACTCTCTGCAGTTGGAGCCTCACAGGTCCGTGGGAGCGTGTGTTGTGTGACAGCAGGGACATGAGGGACATGGGGGCTGCATGGACACCCCTGTCACAGCCTGAGGGGATGAATTTAGGGGAAAGGGAGCTGCATACTCCCCTACACCCCAGCTGACCCCATCCCAGGGTCCAGCCAGACCCCACAGCTCCCCAGGGCAGCTGCTGCACCCCCAGGAGCTGGGGGAGGGATTTCAGCACCTGCACGCAGCCCCTGATCCCTGGGGAAGTCGTGTGGATTTACAAGGGGGACAAGGTGGCAGGGGATATCTGTCCCCAGGGCCACGTGGGTGGGTGTCCTCCAGTTCCCCCAGCCGGCCCTGGGATGCTCCTCTGCTCTCCCTTCCCAGTCCCCAGAGCTGGTGATTGCAGTTTGGGCAGTAAATCTGAACCATCCAATCCCGTTAAATTATTTTCCGAATGACAAGATTTCCCTGGTGCACATAAATGATCAATTTCATGTTTTATTCCTAGCGCTATTTTAGTAAGGGGAGAAAAAAAAAATCTCATTAAACTATCTTGATTAGAGAAAGGGGGCTTGTCATCACGGGGTGGACAAATGGTGTGAGGGCACTCAGCTATTTCCCCAAACGCACTGACACCTGCAGGAGAGGCCTTCAAAGACCTCAAGGTTATTCGCCCCACATTACAAACGAGGTGAAGGTTAAAAAAGGTGATTAAAAGCATCTGGAAACCCAAATGTGACAGAGTCTTGCAGTAACCTCCAAAGCAGGTTGATTTATGACAGGCTGGTCCCACCCGTAACAAGATTATAGCTTCTCCCCATCAGCCATTGTGATAAATACCAATTACCTACTTGAGGATTGCCATTCAAATTTGCCTAAGTAAGGAGCAGAATCATACATCTATGTTGATTACATATCAATGATGCTGTGGAAGCCTTTGCAACTTTTAGATCTGCTTAAGATATGCCGCCCTGATTTAGACAGCGATTTGCATACAATTTACCCATAAAGCTTTACTTTGAAAAGTATAATTACTTTTTTAATATTCTTCCTTCTGATTTGAATGTTAGAGAGGCCATATAATGAATTACTGCACTAATGAAGACAAACACGCTCTCGGGGTGTACAATGGGAGCATTGTTAAATAAACTTCCTGCATGCAACACATTTGTTGTGGTTAATCTTTAAATGGAGGCTCCGATTAATACCGGCACTTTTCTTCCCATAATTATTTTCTGAGGGATGTAAATCCCTGCCAAGGCTGCTCCAACGGTCCCATTCCCCAGCAGGTGCCGCAGGAAGGCTCTGGGCACACGGTGACCAGGCTCCAGCGGGGTCTGAAGGAGCCCCCAGGTCCTGGCAGGGAGAAATCACTGCCCAGAGCCTGCCAGGCTTTCCCTGGTGTTGACGCCTTAAGTTTTTAACTTTTATATTTTTCAGATCCAGCGCTGCGTTACCGGATAACTCGGAACTCCGTACGGAGTGTTAGTGAGCTCTCTTCACATTGGGGTCAGACAAAATGATCCTTCCAGGCCTGAGGTCCAAGGTCACCCTCGAAAAGTACAAACGAAAGTGAAATGGAGGGGAGCAAACTGGGGGAATGTGACTTCATTACCTGAAGCTGTAATTGGACAATTAACCCCTGATGTGCAAACAGACCAAACTTTTATCTGTCTGAAAAACTTGTGGCCATTGTCCACCTCGGGTGCAGCCTCTGGGAGGCTTTTGCCACCTTTTGAAGGTGTTTTTTCTTCTCCCCCCTTCCCTCAAATCTGAGGGTCCTCCCCAAAAACCCCTGCTCGTATCCATCATTCCCAGGGTTTCAGATGGCTGAAACATTCCGGGATGGGCAGAGGGAGTCTTGGAAGGCAAAGTAGCCAGGTTTGGCCAAAATAAGTATTATAAATAAATAGTATAAATTAAAAATATATTATAAAATAAATATTTATAATAATTAATGTCACCAGATGGACATGAAATAACTACACTCACACCGCCAGGTTGTGAGAGCAAAAAAGAAGGGCATTTATTTGGGACTTGGGTTTATATAGGTTTTGGAGTTTGATCGGAGATTGGGCCATGAGGTTGACACCTCTTTGACCCCAGTGGTCAAACTAGAAGTCCATCACAAAGAGGAATGCGAAAACTACTTTGTTTATATTACAATGAGTGAGAATTCTAGTACAAAAATGTAAACGTCAAAAAGGTAAAAAAAACCAAAACAACAAATAAATATTTATTGTTTAATAAATAACCAAGTTATTCTTTTATCTCTAGCCCCTTCTAACTCTTTTATTTTATCTCTTACATTCTTTTACGTCTAGGCCCTGTTCTAGGGAGGCACTCCAGGCCTCAGTGTTCCCCTGTCCATCCTGGGAGGTGACCCTCACCTTTCCCACCTCCAGAACCTCCCACGGGCCCTCCCGTGCTGCCAGCCCAGCCCCAGCCCTGCCCCGCTTTGCATCTGAGGCCATTCAAACCCATTTTGCTGGAACGGGCCCAGCGTGGGAAGCGATCCAGCTCCGTGTGACGGCCTCATTACTCACCGCTCTGCCAATCCCCGTGTCATCGACAAATTCTACCCGGAGAGGGCTGGTATCGACTGCCAACTTATTGATGGGCTGGTGAAGAGCATCTGGCCAAAGGCTGTGGCCCCCCCCAGTGCTCAGGTGGCCCAGCCTGGGGTTGTTTGCTGGCTCGCAGCCCTGCTGATCTCCTCCCTGACCTTCAGGCTGTCACTTAGCTCCGTGTCTGCACAGGTATTTAACCACACGGAGCTGCACACCAGTGACAGCCGGTGCTGTTCTGCTGCACCTCATCTCCTGGTGCTGCGTGTGCTCTGGGAGCTGCAGCAAAGTCCACTGGGAAGCGCTTGGCCTTCTACAGGAGCAGCTTAAGAGCCATCAAATCTCATTTTTCTTCTCCCAGAGGAGGCGCAGACCTCTCTGAACATGAGTTTCTGTCCTTGAGAGGAAGAAAGGGGCTGGTTCCTGCCTCAGGGGAGCTTCCAGGAAAGCCCTGAGAAGGGGGGAGAGGTGGGCAGTGTGCTGGCCGTGGGGAGCTGCAGCATCACCCCGCAGGGTGGAGAGACACCGGGGGGACACTGGCACTGTGTGAGCACCAGCAGCGGCTCCCAGCCAGCATTCCCTGGACCCAGGACCCCTGAGATGTCACCTTCCTCCTGTCCACCACGTGGGGTCTTCCCCAGCTGCCTTCAGAGGTGGCAGGAGCTCCCTGAGGAGTTCCCTGCCCACTGCAGAGCCACGCTGACCCTCACCCTGGTCATTAACTGCTCCAGCACGACTGTTCCCCCAGCACTGGAGCAATGCCTGGATCCCTACCAGCAATTCCCAGTGCCCTCTGCCTGTCCTGGGCAGCACCCTGGGCAGGGTCAGGGGGTCAGGCTGTGTTTGGGGGTCCCTGGCATGGCAGCTCCTGGTTTATGAGGGATGGGAAAGCTTTGGGGTCACACAGCCGTTCCCAGTCCCGACAGGGCAGAGGAGGAGCAGGTCAGATAATGACCTTGCCCAGCTTGTTAACCTCCAGCTCTCCCTGTAACGTGCTTGACTCTTTTTTTAATTAAAACCCAGTGTTGTTTAACAATTAACAGGTCTGAAGGAAGGGCTTTCCAGCACAGACTTACCCCGAGCTGCAGGAACTGTCCAAGGCTTGTTGAAGCGAGAGCTGCCCTTGAGAAGGAGAACCAGGTCACGCCACCCCCCTGCACTCCCTGCCAGCTCCTGCTGCATCACCAGGGCTGTGGGCACTGGGTTGGAGAGGCTGGAGCTGGAGGACAGGAGGAAACCCATCAAGCTCCAGGAAATGTCCCTGCTGCTCATGCTTTTGTTGGACCGTAAGGATCTGGTGTGAATGAAGCAGTTCTGGGCTGCCAGGGAGGGACACAGTGAGATGGGGATGGCTGCAGCCTTCTCTCAAGGAAGCCAAAACCAGGCACACTCCAGCAGGAGAAAGGCCCAAATGTTTCATGGTGTGAGGATGGAGCAGCTGAGCACTCTGCCCCGGCAGCACCAGGACCTGAGGGGGACCTGGGGACCCCATCAGCCATAGGAGTCACCTGGGCCAGCCCATGGCTGAGGGGTCACCCCTGACCCTCCCATGGTCACTGCTGGCCCTGTGCTCCTGAGCAAAGGCCCCTGGAGGTCTGCAGTGACCTGGTGGATGTGACACCTGCAGCAGTTTGTGATGGGCTGTGTCACCTCCTGGGCTCCTCATGCCAGGAGAGCCTTGGCCATGGGCTATGCCTGACCAAGCACGGGGGGTCTGCAGTTTGACCCCCTCTGAGGCTTGCAGAGCCCACCACCCCTGAGCCTTCCCAAAGGGTGATGAGTCCAGATCCTGCATCTCTGGGGCTGAGGGGCTCTGCTGGGGGGGCTGGGAGGCTGATGGAGACGCTAGTGGACAGGGAGCCCCTTCAGCCAGGCAGATCCCTCCTGCAGACCCCGTGGGCTGTTCCCAGCTGGGCCCTCCTGAGCAGGGGGATATCCCAGTGCCCAGGGCTCTGCACCTTCGCTGGCTCCCTGCTTAGAGGGTCTCTGGCTTCTGCAGGGCAGAGATGTGCACGACAGTGATCCAAGAGGCCTCCTGCCTCGCGGCCCAGCAGCAGCACAGCCCCAGGGCCGGGCTGTCTGTGCTCTGTGACACGCCACCCGCACCGGGATGGTGAGGGAGCGGCCTCGTGAGGGTTAACCTGGGAACCAGCCAGGCAGCTGCCAAGGCACTATAGATTTTGGAGCAGTAACTCTTCAGCTGGAGAGTGAAAAGAGGACAGCTAATGAGGCTCATGAGATCTGTTAATACTTAACCCAATGCAACACCTTCCAGCCCTGCCAATAAATCAGCGGTGAGCACCAGCACCTCGCTCTGGTGTGCCAGCACAGCCCCAGCATCCACGGGGGATCCCTCCCTCTCACCATCATGGGGTCTGAGCTCCCCTCTGCCACCCTCATGTCAGGGCAGGGAACATTCAAACCCCTGTGGTCGGGACAAAGCACTTTGGAGATGTCTGGAGGCCGACCAGAGCCTCCATCTCAGGGGGGTCAGGGGCTCAGCCCTGGAGAAAGCCAAGGAGCCTGTGAAGGTTCAGCCTCATGGTCTGAGGGTGGGGGGCGTGGGGGAGTGCATCTTGGAATTCAGGTTTTTAGATCCTCTCTAGGAAAATGCAGCCTGGGTTTAATCAGCACTGATTAACGTGTGAGGAGAGGCGGCTGCCCGCAGCCCTGCACGCCCAGGGTTTGATTTCCAGCACTTGCTCTGATTCCTGAGGTGCTCAGAGACGTCTGTGCTCCTGCACAGCACCAGCATTTGTTTCTCAGGAAGAAATCATGGCCAAAGGACGTGGCAAGGCCCATCAGTGGGCCCCTGTTAGAAGAGCATGGTTAAAGAGGTGCCCTCCCCCATGAGAAAGTGTATTCTGAATTATAAACTGTAAGACATTTCAGTGCAAAGTTACCCCTGTCTAAACTTTTCTACTGTCCCTCTAAGAGCAGAACACAATTTGGGCCTGTTAAACTGCACTGAAGAGCCTTCAGAGGTAAAGGAAAGGGGGGCAATCACCTGCCATCCTGTCGTGGACACATTTCTGGCCTCACGGTCTGATGGTAGGGCTCGGGAGAGATCTGTCTTCATTTCCTGGTGCTGCTGTCACCACAGACATCAGAGGTGCCAGGAAATGCCAGAGCTTCAAACATACCTGTGCTGGGTGAGGATGGCACAGCTGGATTCCTGGCCAGAAGATGTGGCACCACCTTGGCAGGATGTGGATGGTGTTGCCTTGAGTTTTAACTTCATGTATTTCAGGTTCTGTGCTGCCCAGGGGTGCAGCTCTGAGCTCACAGTCAGTGTCACTCAGCTCTGCACACAGCAGGGACACAAAACAAATCCTTCTCCTGCTGCACCCCAAGGACAACACTCAGCCCCAAAGCACAAACAAGGGTGGCTGGAGGGAGGAACAAGAAGGATGGGACCTCACAGCCTGGAGCTGGAATTGGACAATTAAACCCCAAGATGCAAATGGACCAAAACTGATAAAAGTGTGAGACCTCATGACTGTTTGTCCATTTTGTGACCATTTTGTGACCATTTTGTGTTCACCCTGGGTTCAGCCCTGGCCAGGCTCTTGTCCTGCCCAAGGTGGATCCTGGAGGCCTTTCAATAAATCTCTGCTTTATTCTCCAGCTCTGTCCAGTCTCTGTTCCAGCTCAGCCTTCCCAAGGCATCAGTGGTTCCCTGCTCAGGGCCTGGCTGTGTCTGCCCCACGTTGTGTGTCTGCATTGGGCATCTCTGGTCATCTTCTTGCTCATGGAGGGAGTTTGGATCAGCTGGTGGGACCCAAACTATTCACAGGCTCTGGGATCTGGTCTGGCCACATTCAGGCAGCAGAGGTGTCTCCAGTGGTGCTCTCTGAAATCTGCTGTGGTCAGAGATGAGTGAAACGTTGCAAAAATGATATCAAACTCCTGGCCTTTAAAAGAAAAGTAGTGTTTTGGAATGATCTCATTTTAACGACCTAAAAATTTCAATTGATTTCATTTCCTCCTTCACCAAAAAGGAAAAAGAGATAAGACTGGAAAGAAGAGAATAAATTATTAAAAAAAAATGGGAGAGACAAAGCCCCAGGTCTGAAAACTGCTGAGTTTTGGAAGGAGCATGAGGACACCTGGAATAAATGAGAAGAAAATATTTCAGAGAAAAGTCTGTGAGTGTCCTATTTCTGCTGGTCCCAGTAATGTCACTGCAGTGTGTGCTTGTCACACACCAGGGGCATGGGGGACGTGGTGAGATCCAGGGCATGGGGCTCCCTGTGGGCACCTGATGGTTGGGATTTCACTGGGGTCTGGAACTTTCCTTCTATCCCACTGGATGTTTCATCACCTGTGTGTGAGCTCCAGCCGACAGACCAGGCAGGAATTACTGAGCCGAGCCTCCAAAACCATGGATGGTTCCCTGCTGTCCTCAGCATCTCTAGAAACACAGAGAGGAAACTCCACGAGAAAACTGCATTTCTGCTCCACGTGCCAATCCCCACCATTCCGTGGGATCTGGGTCACATTCCTCTAAGAAGGAGCAGCTTTTCTTTGTGAAGTCCAGCAGGTCTGGGCCGACCTTGTGCCAAGGAGAGTTTGTGGGTTTCCCTGGGGCTCCAGGGCTCTGTCCCCGATTTTGAGTGCAGGGGTGTCCTGTGCTGTCCGTGACCCTGTCTGGCCAAGGTGGGACAGCAGGGCTGACCTCAGGCAGTGCACACACATCTGGGCACGGAGTGGAGCAGCTCCACTGCCCTGAGGTAAATTTTCATAGGGTCACTGAGGTGGGAAAAGACCTTCAAGATCAACCCAGCACCAACACCACGGTCACCGCCAAAATGTGGTTTTCAGCACAGAGGTTTGAATTCCTTTCACTCGCCGCATTTGCATCATCTCCTGTGCTTGGTCTTTGCTGACCTTGGGAGATGTTTTGCAGGGAGAATTTTCTCCAAAGTGATGACATTTTCTTTTGGGGTGTTGTCATGACATGTACCCCGAACATCTTTGTCTGCTGTTCCACTTTCTCAGCCTCTTCAGGAACTCTTGAAAGGCAGTGCTGGAGCAGCTGCCCAGTAGCCACTATTTCACATTCATCCAGTGTTTATTTTTCCTTATCAGGACTCTTGGATGCTGCCTCTCAGGTGCTCTGGACCTGTTGGCTGATGATTTCCAGGTAAGGGAAAATGCAAATTGGCCTTGCCCAGAATTTTAAGTCAAACTGAAAAATCAGATTTCAACACAACTGATGGAGCATGTCCTGCCTTCTTGGGCTGTTTTTATCCATCGTGGCTACCCAGAGCAGCTGTGGCTGCCCCTGGATCCCTGGCAGTGCCCAAGGCCAGGTTGGACATTGGGGCTGGAGCACCCTGGGACAGTGGGAGGTGTCCCTGCCCATGGCAGGAGGTGAAATTGGATGATTTTTAATGTCCAATCCAAGCCATTCTGTGAGTCTGTGATTCCATGATCATCCCATTCCCAATCAGCCCTCAAACCATGTGCCTTGGAAAGTGGCACAGCTGAAGGAGCACCAGGGCTCACATGATGCCGGGACCAGGGGCTGTGAGTTAAAAACATCACAAGGTGCACATGGAGATCACGAGGTCTGCTCACTCTGCAAGGACTCAGGGCTTGGCTCTTGTTGGAGCCCTGGAGGCTGAAAATTTCAGCCTTTCTGTGCTAAAAGACACCGACCCTCAGGCAGGCACTGCATTTGACCTGAGGCCGTGGAACAGCTCCCGAAATTGAGTGATGGCACTGGGGTTGTGGGTGTGTAGTTTGAATGGCATTGTGTGATCTCACAGGGTGAAAAACTTATATTTAAGATTTTAATATATAGTAGTATATGTGAAGCAATATGGAGGATTTTGGGGCATTGTCTTAAGTCCTTCTTCTTCACCTTCTTCTTCCTTCTCCTTCATGGGTTTGTGTGTTTTTTTCTAACTGGGTGAAAAAGGTCCCATTGCAGGCCTTGGGTGGTCATTATTGGGTCAGAAATAAACATAATATATGTGTCACCTCGTTATTGGGGGATTAACACCTAAATAACCTCAGAAAGAGTTAGAACCATCTCCATTTTACCTTTATTCTCTAACTTGCTAGTTAGAGCTCACGGCTCATGAGGCTGTAAATAGATAAGGATTGATAAACACTGAATACAAACACAAAACTGTGACTCCTGTGTATTAACCCCAGCTCTAACACGAAGAAGAAAAGAAGATATGAAACCTCACAGTCCCTGTCCTGCCCAGCCTTCAGCAGAGCATCCCCACAGGATGGGCTCTGTCCCCCACAGGATGGGCTCTGTCCCCCACAGGATGGACTCTGTCCCCCCCCAGGATGGGCTCTGTGCCCCCCCAGGATGGGCTCTGTGCCCCCCCAGGNCCCTCCAGGATGGCCTCTGTCCCCCACAGGATGGGCTCTGTCCCCCCCCCAGGATGGGCTCTGTCCCTCACAGGATGGGCTCTGTCCCCCCCAGGATGGGCTCTGTCCCTCACAGGATGGGCTCTGTCCCCCGCCAGGTCACTGCCCTGGGAGCAGCACAGGGGGTGGCTGTGGCAGGACCCTGTTGGAGCCACCAGGGACGGGTGATCCTTTTCCTAATCGTCCAGGCACAAGGCGACACAAGTTTCATTTCACACTTGTCAGGTGCTGAAGCTTCTCCTGGGAGCGGAGTGGCCTCCTGTGCTGGCAGGAGCTAACCAGGCTCAGGGGACAGGGCCTGGCAGAGCGAGGCTCTGTGACCGAGGGCCTGCCAGTACATTTCCCTGGTGGCTTTCTCTCTGTGACAAGTCGGAAAACAAAAACAAAAAGAGAAGGCGAGCAGTCAGCCAACCCACTTAACTGCAGTTTTCCTCCATCAGGATCTACTTGGTTTTATTCGAGCTGACATCTCTCAGAGAGGAGAAGAAATTCTGGGAGCCTAAAGCCAGAGGGAGACCACACAGTGTGTGCTGGCCGTGCTGGGGGAGCTCGTCTCCCTTATTGCATCTGACACCAGGCAGGACGAGCCAGGGTCTGCAGCTGTGGGTGTGAGGAGCCTTTCCAGGGCTGCAGGCGGCCTCCCCCCGCCCGCTGCCCGTGCACACGGCAGCTTCCTGATCTCCCTGGCCTCTCCCGGCAGGAGCAGCTCCCCAGAGCCGGCTGGACCCTGCGCTGCCCTAGACCCCGCGTTCCTGGGTCTCCAGCAGGCACGAGGAGGTGGCTTTGGGCACAGCCAGGATGCTCCAGCTGTCAGCTGGCCACGATGAGGTTAAGCTGATGGCTCTGGAATCCACAGCAGAAGCACATCTGTATCGCTGCTTTCCAGGAAAGCCCTTTCCCAGCCCAAGTGGAGAGGATTTGGCCGTCTGGAGGACAGAGAAGGGGAAGGAGCAGAGCCACTGGGACCCACTGCTCCCTACAGCACTGCCCCTGACCGTGGCCTTTGTCACACACCAGGGCACGAGGGACACGGTGACACACAGGGCAGGGGGAGGCCCTGAAGGCTGCCAGGCTGTGGGAAGCAGCTCCCAGCCTGTGGGCAGCCTGCACAGGCTGCAATGTTCCCTTCATATTCCAGCATTCCAGCATTCTGGGCACAGCTCCTGCCAAGGCTGGCTCCAGTGACCCCAGGGACACAGTGCTGGTCCAGAGAAGGTGCCCAGTGGCTCAGGTCTTTTCCAACCCCAGTGATCCCACGATTCCTCACTGCTTATCTCCCTTCCTCTGTATTCCCTGTGGGATCTCCTCTGTGCTGGCACCACCTCGAGCACAGAGTGCATCATCCCACACCAAGCCCTGTTGCAGCAGCCCCCTGGTCCTCTGGCACATGTCAAAGCCCAGGACAGCACCCCTCACCTGCCCTGATCCAGGATTTTGGCTGGGATGGTGCAGGGAGGGCTCAGGGAAGGGCAGGAATGGGTGGAGGTGTGCAAGGCCCCTACTGACTGGGAGAGATGGAGTGGCTCAGCCTATTTACTTTATCAAGGGGAGGTTAAGAGGCAACTTGATCACAGTCTATAAATACTTATGGAGGGAGGAGATTTCTGATAATGGAGGGGTTTTTAATCTAGCAGATAAAAAAAATGTAATGAGATTCATTGGCTGGAAGCTGAAGCTGGGAAAACCTAAATTGGAAATAAGATGCATCTTTTAAGCAGGGAGTATAATTAACTATCGGAGCAATTTGCTAAGAGATGTGGCGGATTCTCCATCACTTGTGGTCTTTAAATCAAGACTTCCTAAAAGAGATGCTCTCCCTCAGCCAGGTGTCACCCTCAGTGCTGGGGGACAGCAGCGTCCTGCCCTGCAGAGGTCACAGTGGGTGCCCTCAGTGCCCTGTGGTGACACCCCAAATCCTTCCTGCCCTCCCCATCCCTCACACCCCACGTGCACAGGGGGAACAGATTCCTGCATGAGGATGAGAGTGGGTCCCCTGTGGGGACTGGGGCACAGACAGAGCAAGGACCCAGCCCTTGCACAGCCCTGCACACCTCCTGCCTGCCCAGCTCAGATCTGGGCTGTGGGTGAGGCTGGGACAGCTCCAGGCACACGTGGGGAGGATCCAGAGCCGGGTGGTCTGGTGCACCCTCAGCATCCCCCCCGGGGTGGATCCGTCTCCCCAAAGGGAGGGTGGTGGCCTTGTCTCACCCTCTGCAGGGGCCGTGGTCAGCCCTGCAAGCTCCTGCTGCAGCTGCAAACCTGGGGTGGGCACAGCTCGTGCACCCTCAGCACCCACCCCGGGGAGCAGGGCAGGATCCCTGCTCGTCCCAACCACCTTGTCACAGCCCCTCTCCTGACCCACAAACACCCCCCGAGCACTCCCAGCCACAGCTCCGAGTCCAGCCCTTGCTCCTGGTGCTCAGGGTGGTTTTCCCAGAAGCCTGGCAGCCTCACACACCCCCTCACCGGTGCTGTTACTTCTCTGCCTCTTTTTTATCCCCTTCGTTTCTTTCTTGATTTTTTTTTTTCCTTGCTGCCCTAATTTTTTTTTTTCCCCCCTATAATTTTCTCCATTGACTTTAATTAAGCTCTCCCCAGGCTCGCTCTGTAGGCAGGCTTCCCCGGGTCTAATTAGACTCTCATCATAAGTAATCTACATGGAAAGCAAACATGTGTGTGTGTGAGAGAGCCAGTGAGATTTATAGAGAGCATGCAGGGAGCAGATGGGTGCATAAAACACTACAAATAATTCTGGTACAGATGCAGAAAAGGCAGGCGCTGTGGTGAGGACTGGAGCCTTCCCCACATGCTCACATAAGTCAAATCTCTGTCTCACTCTCTCTCTCTCTCTAGGTATCACCACATTTCCCACAATAAAATCAATAGTGCAGATCAGAGTAAATCATCTTTGACTGGGGAAGCAGGGCTCGGTGATAGCAGCGATTCCCAGATGAGACTTAAGGAGATGTCTCACACTGATCTGTTTCTAACCATGTGCTTAAGACCCAAGGTGTGTGCCGAGGTAATTACCGGGGGTAGGCTGCCCGTGCTGGGAGCTCCGAGCTGTTTGCTCGGGGCTGGAGAGGAGGGTTTATGGTTCACGGTGTGGGGCCGGGAGCTGCTGCCCTCACACCTCCCCGCTGCCAGGAGAGGAAATCGCCCTGAGGGGGAAAGAGCAGGGAAACAGGCTGGTTGGAGATGGGAAAAAGAGACAAAAATACCCAGCGGCTGGGAGGCTGAGAGCTGCCCCCTGCCCTGATCCTGCCCCAGGCTGCTTGCTGCCCCGGAGCCTGTCCTGCCCTGGAAGAGGGCTGTGCTCGGGGGCCAGGAGGGGAATTGGCATCCCCTGGGCAGCCTGTGGGAGAGGGAAGCCAAGGTGAGACCCTTCAGTTCTCCCTCCCTGCTGAGGGCACCTGCAGTGTCCGGGGTGGGGAGAGAACCCAGCACCCTCCATGGAGCTCTGAGCCCCTTGCCCTGGTGCTCCTGGTGCTTCTCTGGCCAGGAGAAGAGCTCTGTCCTCTGCCCATTCCACAGCCTCGGGGATTTTGTGCCCCATCCCCTCACCTGGATCAGCGTGGGCAACCATGGGGTGCAGAGAGGAAGCCACCAGAGCTGCCTGAGGTTCTCCTGTGTCAGCTGAGTTTGCCAGGGCCTGGCACTGCCCTGGGATGTGCCCCGTGGGCTGGACTCCCCCTCTCCCCCTCTCACTGTCACCCTCCTTTCCTGGCATCCTCATCCTCTTCGTCCCTGCTGCGGGAGAGGGCTGGCAGCTGATCATTCCCAGCACTTGATCCATGTCCCAGAGGCTGACTGGGAGTGCTCTGGTGGCCCTGTCCATCCCAGTGACTGTGCCATGGCTTCCTAGGCTGTGTGCCCAGCACAGGGTGACACCCAGAGTGTCACACAGCACAGCCCTGCTGAGCTCTGCCTGCACGTGGGGTCACCTCTGCCCTTGGGTGACAAAGTCCCCCAGGCGGGGTGTGCTGGGCAAACACTCTGCAGAAAGGCAAGGACAACCCTCCCAGGCACAGGGTGGGATTGATGGGACTGTCCTGTGCCAGGGGCTGGGTTTGATGGTCCTTATCCAACTGAGGATATTCTGTTATTCCCCACTTCTCTGGCCTGGGTGTTGTTTCCAAACAGGAGACCATGGGAGAAGCTGAGATGGGCGAGTACAGGAGTCACCTTTGGCAAAGGTCCCACAGGGTTTGGAGTGTCCCATGCTGGTTTTGCCCCAGGACATTTCTCTCAGGAGTCCCTGTACCCCTGGTGTGGGTACAGGAGGTTGCTGGTGGCAGCTCCCTGTCCCCCTGTCCCTCCCTGGCCCCCTGCATGGAAGGATGGTGTGGGAATGGGTTGGCCTGATGGAGGGACAGAGAAGGGTCTGTTCTGCCACACCACAGGGACGGACTCTCCTCTCTGGGTGGTCTCTGCTCGGCACCCCCACTCACAGGGTGCAGGTTTTGGGGTGGGTGCCCAGCAGGAGGTTGCAGACAAGACCACTGGAGCAGAGGTTTGGGCTGAGCCTGGCACTTGGGTCTCAGCCACCGTGTGCACAAAAATGGTTTCAGTTCCTGGGGACAGTGACAGCCTGGGCCCCAGGGGGGAGCACGTGGCTCTTGGGAAGTTGTACTGATGGGACAGCTCTGAGAGAGGATGAGAGTGGGCCCCTGTGGGGACTGGGGCACAGACAGAGCGAGGACCCAGCCCTTGCACAGCCCTGCACACCTCCTGCCTGCCCAGCTCAGATCTGGGCTGTGGGTGAGGCTGGGACAGCTCCAGGCACACGTGGGGAGGATCCAGAGCCGGGTGGTCTCGTGCACCCTCAGCATCCCCCCCGGGGTGGGTCTGTCTCCCCGCAGGGAGGGTGGTGGCCTTGTCTCACCCTCTGCAGGGGCCGTGGTCAGCCCTGCAAGCTCCTGCTGCAGCTGCAAACCTGGGGTGGGCACAGCTCCCATCACCTGCTCCCCTCGTGGGCCATCCCCTGGCCACGCCTGGGGTGAACTCAGCCCCCTGGAGAGGGGTGGGAGGAGCAGGCCCAGCCAAACTGGAGCTGGCTGCAGACCTTCTCTGGACCCCCAAGGCACAGGCATTTCCCCAGAGAGCTCCTCCAGCGGTCTGCAGGGTCTGAGACCACCAAATCCAGCATCAGGCCCCTGTCTGAAGGTGTCTGTGGAGGGATGGTGGGTGGCTGCAGGACACAGACATCCACTCAGGCAGTTCACACCAATCTCAGCAGCTCATCACTTCTGCAGCTCACAAACCTCCTCTGTGCTCTCGTGGTGCTTGTGGGGTCTGAGCTCTAGACCTGCCCAGTATGATGCACCTCATTTCTCTGGCCATAAAATCATTCAGCACCAACTGTGCAGGGGTGCAGAAACCCTCAGCCAGCTCTTTTCAGACTCTTGACACGTGAAATTAGACTGATCATTGAGATTACTATTATTTTTAGGGCGATTTGAAAATATTTGTCCCATGTAGGTGTTGTTTGACATTCTCCTTAGGTACCGAGAGCCTGAAGAGCACTTCACTGTCCTCGTGTGCTGGAAGTGCTTCCTCCCAAACACAGAGAACAGAAATGCTCCCTGCTCACGTCTGCCTCTCCTGCCTTGTTATGAGCAATTTCACCATCTCCGTGGAGCAGCACCCTTTGCCATTGCTGGGGCTTCTGTTATTCCCTAATAGACTTCTAAAACCTCTTCACTTTGCCAGCCCAGGAGCTTGTCCCAGTCCTTTTGCCACGGTGTCACTGTCTGGCCGTGGAGAGGTGTGAGAGGATGGAGAGCGTGGGGAGAGGGATGGAAGGATGGGATGAACACCAGGAGGGTCTGGGAAGGACCAGAGTTGTGATCACGGGGCTGGGCTCCTCCTGGATGGCAGCAGGAGCCTGCTGAGGCGAGGCTGTCACAAACCCCACAGCTGGCCCTGGTGGCAGTGGCAGGCTGAACGGAGAGGGGCGAGGCTGGGGACTGACAATCTGGGGGAAATGGAGCTGTGCTGGGGTGGTCACAGCCCACTTTGTGCTGAGGATGTCTCAGAGCAGCAGAGTGCATCAGGGCAGGGCACAGCTGGGGCATCCCCCCATCACAGCCCCTGTCACCCCTCTGCTTGTCTCTCGCAGGCTGGAGATTCACAACTGACTGCCAGGGGGGCAGGGAGACATCTCCCCTCTCCACTCTGCCCCTCCTTGGGGTAAATACCATCTCCTTTACAAACAGCCTCCACTCTGGGGAATAGACAGAGTTGGGGTTGAGGGAGTCGGGATTGTTCAGCCTGGAGAAGGTTCTGGGTTGAGCTTATTGTGACCTTGCGGTAGATCCACAGGACCAAAGGATCATAGTAGGGGCTGGGCTGGAAAGGACCTTTAAATATCATCTCATCCTTGCTGCCATGGGCAGGGACACCTCCCACTGCCCCAGGCTGCTCCAAGCCCCATCCCAGCTGACCTTGGGCACTGCCAGGGATCCAGGGGCAGCCACAGCTGCTCTGGGTACCCTGTGCCAGGGCCCCATCACCTTGCTGTAGAAAACTTCTTCCTTATCTCTAATCCAAACTGAGCTCTCTGCAGTTTGAACCCATTCCCCACTGTCCTGTCACAACACGCCCTGATATAAAAAGTAAAGGAAGTTTCTCATTTGATTTAGGACTAATAATCTCTCTTCACTTTTGCCCCAAATGAGAAGTCACAGGGGCGCTGCCTGACCATGTGATGACTTTCTTTAGGAGCCTGAGAATGCCCAAATTTCTGGCATTGCCCAGAATGTTGCCCACCTGTGAGAGGAGGAACATTCCCATTTGCAGCCTCCCTTGGCTCTCAGCCACTGCTGCCTCCATCCCCTGTTGTGGGACAGCCCCTGCCTGGTCCACAGGGAGATGTGGGAGGATGTAGAGGGGAGGACACAATCCCAGGGCGGGGTGCGGCTGGTCCCCTTGTCCTGCTGTAGGGTCCCTCCCTCCCCCCCAGCCTCCACCGCCTCGCTCTGACAAACCACGCACGGAGTATTTGTTTCAGATATTTAAATACATCTCAGGGTTCAGATCGCAGCTTCTCAACAGCAGTTAAATAAGTAACACATTCATATTTTGTAAACTGTTTCTCACAGCTTGTTTATTTAGGGTTATAACTCGATTTGGGCTCCTTATGGAAGTGTGACTCATTGTTTAATGTGTCAGCTCATTAGCAATACTTGTTTTTGCCTTATATTTCTGTGCTACCACTAATTGCTGAGCCCACTGTGAGCTTCAGCTTCCAATGACACTGTGGAAAATGCAAGAAAATAGATCAGTTACTAGATAAAAGGCAACAGAAATAAACAAACCCATGAACCTGCAGAGGAAGCTTTTTAGCTGCTGTGATTTTACTTCACAAGGAGACCTCCCTCATTTGGGAAATTGATACCACGAGCTCCTGCGATCTTGTGTCAGGAGGATTTGAGCAAGACCAAGCTAAGGAGAACCACGGGCAAGGCAAATGGGTCAGGGTCACTTCTTCACATCAGCACAGGTGGGAGGAACACCTGCAGCTCGAAAGCCACCAGCCTGCCCTCTCCGAGGAGCTGGTGCCCTGGCAGAGGAGAAATCCAGGGGCTGGATTTGAGTATCTTCACAGTGCAATCTGTTTCTTCGATGCACAGTCCCTGAGGGCTGAGCCAGAGCTGCTCAAACCCTTCGGTGAGAAGGCACATCCCAAGAAATGTCTGTCGAGGACTTGCTAAGGAGCAAACCTGACCAGAGCATCCTCTTTGGAGAGCCTGCAGGTGAGGCTGGGAGCAGCTCCAGCCTCCGGCCACCCAACTGCTGCAAAAGGCACCGTGGGCAGGAGGGGGGCTGCAGCTCTGGGGTCAGCTCCTCCTCCTCCATCCTGATCCCTCAGCTTGGAGCAGTTGGTAGAAGTGTCCTGGCCACAGGAGAGGTGGTTTCCACCTGGTGTTTTTCTGCTCGGAGCATCTGACACCTCTAGGAACTGACAGCTGGAGATGGAAGAGCCCAATTTTTGTCACTTAGATTTCATGGGCTCTCTGGAACGAGCCTTGAAAATGCTGATGTTCATGGTCACAGTCTTTGGCAAAGCAATTGTTCTGGACACGTGGAAATCAGCCTCCCTAGCTTGCATCCCTGCTTGCTCCCTGGCTTCCTTTATTCCTTCCTTTTCTCTGCATCACTCGAGCAAGATGATTTCTTTTTTTCCCTGCTTTGTTGGCACAAGCTTCTTTCTAAGAAGAAAACGGCTGCTTGTTTCCACATAGTTTTATGAGTTTTCATAAGTATTTAAAGGAGCAACAGCCACCAAATGAAAAGCATTTTATGGGAGAGAGAACGAAGGAAAAACCCACAGAGCTGGAAGGGTCGGTGACGATGACAAAGAAAAGGGGAAAAGAGCCAGACCTGCCTGATTAATGTGTTTAACTTTTTCCTCCTCGCAGAGCCCCCAGGGAGCACTACTGGGAAGGGGTTGCTGGAAGAGGCTGTCGGGGTCTGTGGAGGAGTCAGGCTGGGAGCGACGCTTTGTGCTCCATCCTCCCACTCCATCCTCTGGCCCCAGCACCTCTGCTCCCTGCCAGGAGGATGCAGCCCCTGCAGGCAGCTCCTTCCCCCTGCCCACAGCCTGGCAAAGGTGCCAGCACTGCCGGTCCCTTCCCTGCCAGCCTTTGCTGTGTGACACTGGGACGTTTCACAGCTTTCCCTGGGTCCCTGTGATGTGGGAGACACCAGCACAACGTGACTGGCCTCAAGAGCAACATTTCAATTAGGAACAGGAAGGCCAGGGAAGGCTAAGCAAACTCAGGCTGTCCAAAGGAGGCTGCAGGAGCCAAAACTCCAGGGTTGCGTTTCTGGCCAGAAGTGCTGCAGATTTGGAAAACATCTCCACTGGAACAAGGGAACATCCAGCCTGGGTATGAAACTATGAGAGAGTGTCCAAAGGAGGGACCAGGAGATGGTGAAGGGTCAGGAGGGGTCACAGGAGGGGCAGCTGAGGGCTCTTGGAATGTCCAGCTGGAGCAGAGCACCCTGAGGGCAGAGCTCAGGGAT
>VZDJ01000274.1:2075563-2098998 GCA_008694505.1 Cyanoderma ruficeps | reverse complement strand
ACAGGTTGGATATCAGGGAAAGGTTTTTTACAGAAAGAGTGATAAAGTATTGGAATTGTCTGCCCGGGGAGGTGGTGCAGTCACCATCCCTGGATGTGTTTAAAACAGACTGGATGTGGCACTCGGTGCCAGGGTTTAGTTGAGGTGTTGGGGCTGGGTTGGACTCGATGATCTCAGAGGTCTCTTCCAACCTACACATTCTGTGATTCTGTAATCTTGTCATTCTCTGATTCTGTGATTCAGTGATTCAGTGACTCAGTGATTCTGTGATTCTGTGAGCAGCCTCTGTGGCTGGAATTTGTGTTTGCCACAGCCACCACTGCCTTTCCCTTCTCCAAGTGAGTGTGTTCCTGGCTTTGCTGCACCTGGACTCCACCTGGTGCCTTGGAGTGGCTCCCTAGAACAGAGGCTGGACAAGACGAAGAGAATAAAGTGGGGATTTATTAAAGGGTATTTATATATTTATTAATTATATATATAAAGGGCATTTAATATATTTATTTAAAGTGGGGATTTATTAAATTATTATTCAATAGACATGCCTTGGGCAGTCAGAGCCTCCCAGAGGCTACACCCAAGCTGGACAATGGTCATGAATTTTTCAGACAATTATAAGTGTGGTCCATTTACATATCAGCAGTTAATCCTCCAATTACAGCTTCAGGTAATGAAGTCATTTACCCCCAGTTTGCTCTTCCCCAGTTCATTTTTGTTTATATTTTTGGGGCGTGAGGCTGTAGGGTGTCCTTGGCCTAGAGAGGAATTGTTTTGTCTGTCAAAATGGGAGAACAGTGGCTGACAGACTATGGAGTTTTGGAGTTATACCCTAAAGCAGTACAGGATTTGAGAAGTATAAAAGCTAAAATCCTAAGGCATCACACCAGCCAAGGTTTGCCTCAGTCTCAGGAGTGTTCCTAACCCGTGCTGTGTGCCTGGGGCCTGTGGCTGTGCCCCACAAACCCTTCCCCACTGCTGTCAGCACAGGGACAGGCTGTGGGGTGAGTTTGTGCCCTCCTGTAGCTCTGGTTTCGTGCCTGAGATGTTTTGGTTTTCTGGAATTCTTTTCCCAGAGAATTTTCTGTAAACAAGAAACATGTTTTCGTAGTTGTAACTTTGTTTTTATTCCTTTCCCCAGGAGGGACTTCCTGGTGTCCCTCTGCTCTGACCAATGTGAGTGAAGAGGTTTGTCTTTGTGTCACCAATCCAATTGGTCTGTGTGAAATAGTATAAAAGGGAGAAACATCCCAAAAATCAAGGAGTCATTTCCAGCCTTCTGAAGTCGGAGTCTGTGTCGTTGTGGTGTCAAACAGCATCACCCTCCTGCCCCTCTGTGCCTGCACAGAACCACAGAGCAGCTCGGGCTGGAAGGGCCTTTAAAGGTCAGGTGGTCCAGCCCTGGCTCTTCTCCACCACTTGCAGCTTTCCTCCCCAAATCACCACCCTGGGCCGAGCCATGCAGCCTCCGGGATGTTCAGAGACAGCTGCCAGAACCTGCCAGCACCGAGCTCACTCAGGGGTGAAATTTATTGAGGAGAAAGCAATAGCATTGGGGAAGAAATGCCCCAAATGTCTGCGGTTTATGTTCTTTCCCCAGCAGGAAGAATGTCTTTTAATTATTTGATTAAACCAGCCATGACATGGAAGAGATTTGGGCTGTTCATGCTCCTTCCCACCTTCCCCTTTTCTCTCCTTTCACCACTGGTTACCCCCAAAATGTGATGCTCAGATTTGCCAAGGGCTCTGGGTTTGTTTTAGCTTTTCATCTTCACTCTTTGCAGTCCTTTTTACCACTTTTCTAATGCGGAGAAGTTTGCAAAATTGGACATTAGCAAAGGGAAAATTACAAAAAAACAAACCCCAGGGACCAAGGCTGATGCCCTTCATCCTGTGGTAACCAGGGTCTGACAAAAGGATGTGGAAAATAGCAATCTGCTAAAACACCCTGAAAATGGGGGAAGAAAAAAAGGAAAAAAACAGCAACAACAATGGAAAATTAAAGGAAATCACATCCATGGGGGTTTTGGCGAAATGATGGGTTTCTGAGAAGGGGGAATTGTTGTGAATTTCTTGGGATAAAAGCGTTGTCCTCAGAGGCACCTGGGGAAGGTGCTCAGGGTGGATTGTGCTGGGAAAGCAGCAAAGCCTTTTTTGGGAAGCTCCTCCCTTGGAGCCTCCATCCCCACCAGGGCTGTTCATCTCCTTTGTGGTGAGATTTGCTGGTGACAGGCAGCGGTGACACAACTCAAGGGTGTCACAACCCAGAGCAGGGAGGGAACCTCAGAAGGGCATCAAATCCATCACTCACCACTCAACAGGTCCTTCACTGGATGGTGAACGACCTTCCTGCCTTGTCAGGTGCTGCTCTCTTACCTCAAGTGCTGGGGGCAGTTTTGGGTGCCGTAATATGAGGAGGACTTAGAGATATTAAGAGGATATTAAGATTTAAGATATTTAAAGGAGAGACACAGAGCTGCTGAAGGGAAATCAGAACCCACCAAGAGGATGAATGTCCATGAAATTAAAAAAAAGGAAACCAACAAAACCCAAACAGCAAAATAAAACAATACTTAAAACCTCATTGCAGTTTCGGATGTATCAGTGCTATTCTCTTATTTTTAAATGGAAACTGCAAAGTTGGAAGGTTTGATCTGGAGCCAGAGAAGGATTTGAGGTCTGGGGAAGGGAGAAGGTCCCAGCTGGGACAGAATCTGAACCTGTGTCCCAGCAGGGCCTGAGCAGGGGTGAGGGACACTTGGGGCACAGGGCTGAGTGGCACAAGAGACACAGACCCACCCACAGGCTGCCAAAGGCACAGAGGCCCTCCTTGCCCCAAAAAGCTGATGGCCCCCTCAGAAATTGGCCTTTTCAGTCCCAACCAAATATCTGTGTTGTGAGCACTGAGGAATGTAGCATTTGGGACCGTTTTCAGATGTCCAGTCATGCATTTCAGTGGTCAGATTTTGGCCCTTTTTTATTTTTTTTTTTTTNTTTTTTTTGGCATCGGCAAATAAATCCTTCCCCCTACAAACACTTTTATTCATCTCCACTGGTGCCTTTGTGAGAGTCCCAGATCTGTCTCTCAGATGCTGCAGGAATCCCCCTGGAGTGCCCTGGGCTGTCCAGTCCTGCCCAGGGCGGTCTGCTCTGCTCCAGTGTTTGAACCAGCCCACGCTGTGCTCCCCAGACGTGTCCTGAGGGGCTGAGCCACCCCAGAGCCACAGCCTGACACAGTGGACACGGCTGCCTTGACCTTGAAGCTGTGGTGCCTGATCCAGGGGAGTGATTTTCCAGCTGGTCGCCCTTGGCTGCTCCAGTCAGCGCTGGAGTTGACTGCCCTGCTGTGGGGAGGTGCCAGGCTCATGCCTGGCTGGTGCTCGGAGAGCATAAACACAGAAATAATCAGGGAGGGGGAAAAACCCAGCGTGGAGATGAGAGGAAGGGCAGCAGCACACGGCCTCTGTTCTGGCGAGATGGAGAGAAAAACCCGGCATTCAAATACTTCAGCAATTAATTGGGAGTGTGACAGGGAACATGCACTGACTGTAAAGCTGGACAGTGTGTCTGGGAGCACAGAAATGTGAGGGAGAGCACAGCGCTGGGGAGGTGATGCTGCCCTGGGATTCCCTGACACTGTGGGGTTTTTTTTTTCTTTTCTGCAACACTGACCTGCCTTAAGGGAGCTCAGCTGCCCCTCCTTGTCCTCCCTACCTGCCCTCCCAGACCCAAGAGCACCCTGTGGGCTCTTGGTACAAAAAGGGATCTTGGACACCTTCTGGCACCTTCTGGCCTCACACCCCATCCCTCTGATGCCTTTTTGGGACTACATGAAAATAGAAGGCAGGAAAATTTAAGGGAATAAAAAGCAGTTCTATTTATTGAAGGGCCCTCAGGTGCATTTCAGGCAGACAGAGGTCCTGAAGGTCTCAGCTACGATCTAAAACCATCACGCCCCCCCAGGGACTGCACCCAAAAATGGACAATGGGTCACGGGTTTTCAGACTTTTATTAAGTTTGGGCCATTTGCAGATTGGGGATTAATCTTTCAATTACAGCTTCAGGTAATGAAGTCATTTACCCCAAGTTTCCTGCCCCCAACCCACTTTTGTTTTAGGGCCTGAGGCAGTGAGGTGTCCTTGATCCCCAGGCCTGGAGAGGAATTGTTGTGTCTGACCAAAATGGGGAAGCAGCAGCTCACACTGTGTGTGGAGTTCAGAGTTACACACCAAAGAATTGCAGGATTACAGGTATATGAAGAATATAAAAGCTGAAATCCTAAAGCATCACCTCCCAAGGGCAAGTTCTGCCCTCCAGGGTGGAGGCATGTGGGATAGAAAGAGGAAGTGAAGTTATTTGGGATGTTTGGGGCTGAACAAACGAGTGGGTGAGGGCTCGGTGCCCCTTTCCCTGCATCCCTGCCTCACTCCCCCAGTGAGGGGACACAGGGCTGCCAGGACAGGGAGGATGTGAGTGCTGCAGGAGGCTCCTGTGTCTGCCCAGCTCCCTCTGGGACCCATGTCTCTAAGAATAAGTGTCTGTGTCTCCACGGCCTCCGGAAAGCCAATCAACAACACTCCTCAGCTGCCATTTGGGCTCCCAGTGTCTCCAGCCTATAATTCAGTGGCTTGCACGCATTAATTGTCGAGCTTGGAGTGCTACAAAGGAGCCCAGCCTGGCTTTCTTGTGGTTTGCACTGGCGCCTCGCAGCACAGCTCTCCATCCTTCAGCTCAGGGACTTGGCACAGCAGCCCGGGCCCAGGGCTCTGCTCTCTGAGCTACAGCCCCGCTCCAAGCTCTGGTCCCAGACAGCTGGGCTGCCCCTGGGCTGCCTGGGGGCTCTTCTCGCCCTCCTCACCCCTTTCTCACCCTCCCAAGCAGACCTGCAGGGATTCAGCCATGAGCCCGTCCCCACCCAGGCCCCTTTGAGAGCCCCCAAACCCTTCACCCTTCCAAAGTGGGCACTCCCAGCCAGTGCCTTTGCCCTGGGGATCCTGAGCTGCCCTCAGCCAGGTGTCATCTCTGGGGGGTTTTACTGCAAGTTGCACCATTTTCTGATAGAAATGCAGAATCGTGGAATTGTTTAGGTTGGAAGAGACATCCAAGATCATCAAATCCAAATATTTCCCTAACGCCGACAACTGCGTCACTAAACCGTGTCCCCAAGCGCCACATCTCCACAACTTTCAGGGGTGGAGGATCTTTCAGGATCCCTCCAGGGATGGGGACTCCACCACTGCCTTGGGCAGCTGTGCCAGGGACTGACAGCCCCTTCAGCGAAGAAATTCTTTCCTAATATTGAACCTAACCCTCCCCTGGCCCAGCCTGAGGCCGTTTCCTCTTGTCCTGTCCCTGTTCCCTGGGAGCAGAGCCCGACATCCCCTGGCTAGACCCCCCTGTTATTGCAGAGAACAAAAGGTTCCCCTGAGCCTCCTCTCCTCCAGGCTTTTCTCTGCTCGTGGCCAGAGCTATCAGAGTCAGAGGATTGTGAGAAGGAAGGGATTGCCCTGCCCGGCTTGCAGGGGTGAGGACAAGCAGAGCCCCGTGCTGGCTCCAAAGCCAGCGGGTGTTTCCAGAGCTCAGACCATGCCTGTGGAATTCCCCACCTAAGGAACTGTGTGGCTGCTCTTGGGACAGCACAAACCCACCCCCAGGGCTCTCAGAGCACAGGGCTCTGCTCCAGGCTGCACCCAAGCCCTTGGGGTAGGGCTTGAACATCTCAGTGCCCTTTGAAAAGGCTGAAGAACAAAGAACTCAAGTGGTTTGGTAATTCACTCATCAGTCTCTGTACGTCCAGAGTGACCAACGTGACAGGAGATTCTGGGCATCCCCCCACAGCTGCAGACCCTCACTGTGGGCAGATGTTTGATCTCCCTGTGCTTGGCACGAGCTGTGACCTGCACAAACACAGCCACGGGTGAGTGCCTGCCCAAGGCATTGGGCTGTGCAGACAGGAACCTTTGCTGCTGTGCTCTTGGAGCAGCAGCTCCTGGGTTTTCTGAGACTGTGGTCACATCTGGGCCACCCTGTGGCGTGGACCTGTCATCCCCAGTGTGTCACTGCGGCGGGGAAGGCTGAGCTTCTACTGGGCTGCACCAGCAGGAGCAAAGCCGGAACATTGGGGTGAGGTCCCGTTCCCCTGCCTGGCCCTGGGGGTGACATTTCTGGAGCCCTGATTTGGACCCTCAGTGCAGGAGAGGTGGAGAGAGCCATCAGGATGCTCAGGGGGCTTCAGAACATAACCCAGGGTGGGGGAACCAGGCTGGGCCAGCTGGGAGAAGACAGGACTTGAACGGAGTGACCCATCTGCCTCTGCTGGCCAGGGCCAGTTTAGAGAAGGTGGAGCCAGGCTCCCGTCAGAGGGGGGCAGGACAGGCCACGGGCAAGGGACACGCACTGCACAAAGGGAAATCCCACGGGCATGTGAGGAATGTGTTCCTCACCACAAGGGCAGCCCAGGGCTGCAGCAGGAGCCCCAGGGAGATGGTGTCTCCATTGAAGAGATTTTTAAAAACTGAGTGGGCCAGGCCCCAACCAACCTTCTGTAGCTTTGCAGCTGCACTGGAGACTGGGGCTGGACCAGAGACCGCCAAATATCCCTTCCAGCCAAAATCTGCCTGTGATCCTGCATTTCTCTGGTTCTTTACACCAGTCTGGGCCCAAGACCATTTAAATCCCATGAATTGTGGCCATGAACCACACAGGATGATTACAGGCAGGTTGGTTTGAGCCCCATCTGTCCATGGGGCCATCTCAGCTCCTGCAGTGTTCCCCTCCTGGGGCTGCTGATGGGTTTCCAGGCTGCTGGCAAAACTCTAGTTCACACCTTCCCCAGCCACAGGGAGCTTAATTTCTTTCCAGCTGGGTGGAGGTCATCCTTCCCCTAACCCTCAGCTCTGCCTTTTGGCACCCTCCCCATTTTTGTTTCCCTTTCTGAGGGCAGGGCTGGCTGTGTGTACCAGCTGCAGGAAGATGTGTTGGGTTCTGTTCTCTGGTCCTTTCCTCCTCTTTGCCTTCTGGGCCGTGGCTGGGTTTTGCACTGATGGGTTTTTTTGCACTCTCTGCCTGCTTCCCTCAGAACCAGGAGGCAATTTAGGCTCATCACAGAATCGTGGGATGATTGGGGTTGGAAGGGAACCTTAAAGCTCCTGTTGTTCCATGGCAGGGACACCTTTCACTATCCCATGTTACTCCAAGCCCCATCCGGCCCAGCCTGGGACACTTCCAGGGATCCAAGGGCAGCCCCAACTTCTCCATCCTCGCTTGCATTTGTATCCTTGTTCCTTCCCCTGTGCATTCCTTGTATTCACTGGTGCTGAATTTAACCTGCAGTTTTATTTCCCAGCAGCTCGTGGCTGGATTCATCCCACAAACCCCAGCAGCTCTGTGATCTCTGCCCATCCAGGTTTGCCCGCGAGGAGCGGGAGAGCAGCACATCCAAGGCACAGCTCACCTCGTCCAGGGGGAAGCGCCTCAGGCAGGGCAGCTGTGCCACCCCCGGGGCTGAAGGGTCGTGACCAGCTCAGGCAGAGGCTGCTCTGGCTGAGGAAGTGGGAAGGGGGCTGGCAGCACCTCCTCCTCCTCCTCTGTGAGCAAGGCACGAGGCTCGGGGTGGGTGTGATGGGAGCACAAGTGCTGCGGTGCTGAGAGCAGATCCCCAGCTTTGTGTGCTGAAAGCTCACTCTGATAAACTGATATTGCAGATCCCCCAAACCTTGCACTCCCCAGCAGCACAGGCCAGGCCCTGCTCTGCCTGCCTGGGTCACCTCTCTGGCCATTCTCAGGAGGTGCCACCTCTGCCCTCCCCACCCCTGTGGCCTCACGGGCAGTCACAGCTCAGCAGTTCAGCCGTTTCACCACTGGGTTCCTCAGATCTCCAGAGCCAAACCCACCTGGTTCTGGTGATTCTCTCCTGCTTGTGATGGATGTTTCAGTTTGAAATGTTTCCCAGATCCCCATCCCCAAAGAACTGCTCTGGCACTGGGACCTCGTGCAGCTCTCCCTGCGAACGATGATGCAGATAATTCATCTGTGTGACCTTTCCCTCACCGAGTGTTTCTCTTACATCTTCACCATCTCTTGGCCCTGCAGACTTTTTGGCAGGCTCTTTGCTTCTGATGTATTTGAAAAAGCTTTTATTACCAGCTTTTACACCATTAGCAAGCTGCTCCTCCAAGTCATTCCTGGCAGGATCTGCCAGGCTTTAATTTTTAGCTCACTTGCCTTCGTGCCATCCCATTACGTGCACATGGAGGGGGGGCTGGTCCCAGCTAAGCTGCCTCCTGGGCCTGCTCTCTCCCCACATCCCCCAACCACTGGTGCTCCTGGAGTAAGAAAAAAGACATGGATGAAACCTTTTTTTATTCTGTTGCAGCATTTGGTGTCTTTCTTAAAAGGTTCCATTTCTGGAATTGGGTAACTCCCTGGAAAATTCGGCTTTTTCCCAGCCCAGAAACAAGGAAACAGGGAGAGCTGAAAGGTGAGTGAGTGTAGCAGGAGCTGCCTGGACAGTGGTGTGGGGACTTGGTGACTGGGAGCAGGGGAGACAGGGATGCTCATGTGTCCCAGGCTGGGGATCAGAGGTCAGCAGGATTCAGCAGTGGAGGTCCCTGACAGAGGAGCTGGGGTGTGTTATGGGGTCACAGGTGTTGTGGGACCAACTGCAGCTTCACAGTAGTGGGAAAATTCCAACTGCTGTGGGATCCCCTCCCCTCTCCAGGCGGGTGATCCCCGCTCTGTGTGTGGCTGAGTGATTTTTCATGATAAATCCCCTATTTTGTGCAGCTTTCCTTGGTGCAGACCTGTTCACAGGGCCAGGGTGGAGTCCTGGTAGCTTTGGCACACACACAGCTTTGGGAAGCAGCTCATGGTGGTGGTTTCCAGAGGACATTTCCCTTCCCTGGCCATGGGTGGTGAGCACGGGGTGCCTGTGTCCCATGCTCCCTAAATAACACCCATGGTGTTATTGAGATCCACGTCAGGGGCTCACAGGGACATGCCAGGAAGATGAAGCCTTTACCTCAGTGCTCTCCAAGAGGAGCTGCTGGTTTTGGGCAGTGTTGTGAGCATTCCTCATCTGTTCAATTGAAATAAGGGATGTTAAATTCCAGAGCTCCTCATCCATGTGAGGTTCAGTGAGCGGTACCATGCCTGGGCTGCCTGCAGCACATCCCCCTGGCCTTGAGCCCCCTCAGCCCACCTCAGAGGAGACCCCAGCCCCAGACAGCCCCGCTGGATGAAGCCCTGCACCATTTCAGCCCCGAGGGCTGAGCAAGGGGCCGCAGCTCCACAATCAGCTGGGAGGGACCACTCACATCCCCTACAGCACTGGGAATCACTCCTGTGTGCCAGTGACATCCTCCCTGCTCTGCGTCCTCACCACAGCCCCTGCGGAGGGAGCAGAAAGGCTGGGGAGTGAGGGGGCTGCGTGCAGGGTTTTGTCTGGAAGGCTGTGGGATGCAGATGGCTGATGACAAGATGCTGGAGGCAGGCGCTGGCAGGAGCTGCCACCGGCGCTTGGCAGCACTTGTGTGACACCGCACAGAGCCACTGATTACCTGAGTCCTCAGGGGCGCTGGGGGGACACACTGCACTCAATAAGCAGCTCTGGATATTATTTAAGAAGTCAAGAGCAGCAGTTTTGGGAGTTCAGGACCCTCTGGTGAGATAGGTGGGTGGCTGGGGGCAGTGCAGGGGGACAGGCAGGTGACAAGGCTGCCGGCAGCATAGCCCTGTGTTATCTGCTGAGCTGTGACCAGGTATCGCTGTCAAAGGTTTTAACAATGGCCTGCGAATGAAAATAACCCCTTCAGCCCAACATTTCCTGCCCATTCCAGTGTAGGAATTGAACTTTCCAGTACTGGCAAGGCACCGATCGATTTTTCACACAAATGTAAAAAATCTGGACCGGCTTGTGCTGGGAGGTGGCTGAAGGCTCAGGCCTGCCAGGGCCTTTATGTAACATTCCGCCTGGGGCTGGCAGCACAGGAGATGCCTTGGAGACAGCTGGCATTGGAGTCATTGGACATGCTGGAAGATTCTGGCAGCTTCCCCCAAAAGCCTCCTGCTACCCCATGGAGCACAAACCCCATGGAGCACAAACCCCATGGAGCACAAACCCCATAGAGCACAAACCCCATAGAACACAAACCCCATAGAGCACAAACCTCATAGAGCACAAACCCCATGGAGCACAAACCCCATAGAACACAAACCCCACGGAGCACACAAACCCCATGGAGCATAAACCCCATAGAGCACAAACCCCATGGAGCACAAACCTCATAGAACACAAACCCCATAGAACACAAACCCCACGGAGCAGGGGGGAGCCCGGGGGTGCTGGCTGACCTGGTGGCAAGGGATGGTGCTGTGGGATTGTTTTCTCTGGACCTGCCCAGAGCTGGTGCTCGGGGCTCCCTGGGGTTGCAGACCCGGCACTGCTGGCAGCTTCTCCCGGTGCCCGTGGTAAATTCAGGGCTCATAAATCCCTGGGGCTGTGGGTAAACATCCATGGTGTTATTGAGATCCATGTCAGGGGCTCACAGAGACATATCCAGGAAGATGAAGGCTTCACCTCGGTGCTCTCCAAGAGGAGCTGCTGGTTTTGGGCAGAGTTGTGAGCATTCCTCATCTGGACAATTGAAATAAGGGATGTTACATCCCAGAGCTCCTCATCCATGTCAGGTTAAGTGAGCAATCACACACACACTCTCTCTTAATTTTTCCTTGTTTGGCCTTTTAGACCAATTTCCTTCAGAAAACACCAGATTTTGTCCCCTGACTGATGCAGACTCTGAAGCCACCTGCTTTGTAATCCCTGGTGAACTTTTAACTGTGTCCTTGGTGCTGAAGAAGGTGGTGAGTCCCCACACACCCACTTTGTCCATCCCAATCACCCTTCCAACCTGTTTCCTCCCTTATATCCTCCTCTGCACTGCCTTCCTGTTGCCCTGGTTCCATCCCTGGAGGTGTTTTGGTTTTCTGAAATTCTTTTCCCAGGAAATTTTCTGCAAACAGGAGAAATGTTTTTGTAACTGTAACTTTGTTATTCATTCCTTTCCCCAGGAGGGACTTCTTCTTGCTGTCCCTCTGCTCTGACCAATGTGAGTGAAGAGGTTTGTCTTTGTGTCACCAATCCAACTGGTCTGTGTGAAATAGTATAAAATGGAGACACATCCCAAAAATAAAGGAGTCATTTCCAGCCTTCTGAATCTCAGAGTCTGTGTCGTTGTGGTGTGAAACAGTGTCACAGGTCTCCGGGGCTTCCAGGGTTGAGGTGGCCACACCTGGAGCTGCTCTCTGGGGTCTGGTGGCCTGTGCCCTTTGATACTGAACGTTCTGCTCCAGCTCTGGCTGCCAGGTCCCAGGGAGCAGTAAATGAATGGATAAACAGGATATTCTCAGGAGGAGAAGGGGATGAGTCTTCAGCATCACCTGTCTTTTCCCAGCTTGCTACCCCAGCTCCTGCTGCTCAGCAGCTTTGGGTGAGATCCCAGAGCCCGAATCCCCTCCCAGCAGCTGTCCCCTCCCTGGCTCAGGGGAACCAGCACGTGCAGTGTATGATGTATTTTATCCTTGAGCAGGTGTTTCTAAATATGGAAAGGTCTGAGACTTACCTTTTGCTGTTCTAATGAGGTAAAGGACTTATAAATTTCTTTGCTCTCCTGGTAGTAATTGGCTCAGTGCTAAGACAAAAGCATTGATAGGTTTCTCTACCTGTTCTTTAGAAATGTAGCTATTCTTTATTGGGCTCTTTGCAAAAAAACCCACCCAAATGGTTCAATACTTAAGGAAGAGCACGAGGCTTCTCAGTGCATTCTCGGGGTGTTGTAGCAGCTGTGTGGGACCTGTCCCTACACTGTGCTCAGCTTTGTTCTTTTGTTTTTGTGTTATTTTCTTCTTTTATTAAAACCTTTTTGCTTTTCCAGGACACACTCGATCACGCCATCTCACAAAGTCATTTAAGCCATTTTCTGTGAGGTGCTTGGACACCCTCACAGAGCTAAAGACACCTGGCTCTTCCAGAAATTCAATAGTGCAGGGCTGGGAGAGAAGGGAGTGGAATGGGGGGATTTGAGACAGGACAGCACAGTCTGGCTGGGAGACCCCTGACCATGACAGGACCCCCACCTTGGTGTCAGCCAGGCCGAGCCCTCTCAGCCCGGCAGGGAGAGCCACGATCTGCAGGGCTGGAGGTGCCCAGGTCCTGCCCAGCTCCGTGAGCCCTCCAAGGGAGCACCAGGGGAGCTGTGCAGCCCCCACTGCCCGGCAGCAGCAGCAGCAAAGGTCGGGGTTCAGCCCCATCACTGAGAACAGCCCCAAGATCTGCAGTTGGGATCTCCCTGGGACAGAACAAGCGACCTTGAACATTTCGGGTTGATCTGGAGAAGGAGGAAGGTAAGAGACAGCCCTCTGAGCCAGCAGCAGGGTGAGCCTCCCCTGGGAAGGCAGGTGTGGAATTAACTCTCACCTTGCTGCCAGGTGTTCCTGCCTGCTTGGGGTCTGGGAGGGTGACAGAGCCCTCGGTTCACAAAGGAGAACAATTAACAAGAAATAAAATACCAGCGAGCCCTGGAAATCACCTGCAAGATAATAAAGAGAAAACAAATCTACCCTTTTTCATTGAGAGCCCATCTTAGCTCAGCAGATTTATTGTTGCCTTTTTAAATTTTAACAACTTGCAAGGCCACCGAGCTGGCTTCCATTACATTAAAACTTTTGCTTTTTATTCCCTAATTCGGAGCAGAAGGGAAGCTAAATCACCAGGCAGTGAAAGGTTTGCAGTTGACAGGTGCTGCTGTGAGAGGAAATAGGTTTCTCTTGCAAGGTGTCCCACTGGGCAGCAGGCAATGAGAGGGGGGCTGCCTTCCTCTGCCCCTCGTGGGGAGTGGGGGGAGCAGGTTCCTGCAGTTTTTGGGGTCCCTGGGGTGAGACCTTGCTCTGAGGATCAGCTCCAGCATTCCCACATCAGACAATTTGCGTTTTTCAGACCATGTGCTGGTCTTGGGGATGCGGCTGCTGAGTGCCTGTGGCTCAGTTTTCGGGCAGTGTTGAGTGTTTCCTGTGTGTGTGGCGGGGTGGTTCTGCATGAGACACGAGCACTGCTCTGTGCTCCCGTGGCTGGGGGCTCTGATCCCTCCCAGGGGTGATGAGGCCTCGGTCCAGCAAAGACAAGGTGATTGCAGATGTGCTTGGCCACTCACCTGCCCCAAAACACTTCTGTCAAGCTTCATCTACAAGATGGACCAGCAAAAATCCTTTTCCTTGAGTGTCTCGCAAGCTTCCCACTGTTTGGGAAGGGCCTGGGTGGCCCCAGAAGGATGTTCATGGGAATTCCTACACCCTGCAGCAAGCACAGGGATACCACACTCCCCCCCTGCTGTGTGACACTGCAGTCACTCTGGATGTCCCTTACACCCTCAGTGGTGACCCAGGGCCCCGTGGGTGTGTGCAGCATCTTCCATGGCCTTCAGAGGATCTGGGGCCATGAAACTGCAAGGAGATATGGGGGCTGCTGGAGCAGGATGGGCTTTAAGGTCCCTTCTAACCCAATCCACCCAGTGATTCTCCAGTTCAGTGCTCCAAGGGGCACGGCCATGCTCGGGGCAGCCAGACCCACCCTGTGAGCCCTGTGCCTCTGTGTCACTGCCTCTGTGCTCTGGTTTCCTGCGGGTAATTCATGCAATTTGCTGCTCCTGCTGGCAATACAGTGACTTTTCCATTAATGAGGGGTGAGGGCCTGTCAGTCTGTGCCAGTCTCACAAGCAGGAGGCATCAGATCAGCAGCCTGGGGCTGGCAGATGTCCCTGCACACACAGACAGGGGCTGGCAGTGCTGTGCCCCCCAGCCTGTCCTTGTGCTGCCTCTCCCCACTGCCCATCTGACCAGGACACCTCGCTCCTGCCAGGTCTTTGCTTTGCAGTCAGAAGTGTCCATAAGCAAGCAGAGATGTTCTCACCTCTGGCACCACTGAGGCTAATTCCTGTGAGATTATATTTGGCCAGGATTCAGGGGAAACTCCCAAGGGGTAGGTTCTCCATCCTCCTACAGCCCCCACACCTTTTCCATGTGCCAGACCCCAGTGTGCATCCTGACACTGCCTTTTCCTCCCCCAGGCTCTCCTCCCCTTCCCCAGAGCCAGCCTGCAGCCAAACAGCTCGAGGGCTCATCTGTGGGTTCTGCTGAGGAGTGTTCACAGACAGCTCCTCTTTCTTTACACAGTGAGGGTATTTCACCTGGAAAACAGGTTTTCCTGACCCGGCAAAACTAGTGGCCCCAGTCCTGCAGGTGTCTTCAGTCTGGCATTTACCCACATGCCACGGGGAGCTGCCAGCACCAGCCGGGGGTGATGCCCGCGTTTCGTCAGGGTGGAAAGGGAAGCGAGATGGCACAGGCAGGGCTTGTGCAACCATGTGGAGTTACTCATGGTCAGATGCAGCACCAAGAACCTGCTTTTCACGAGGAACTTGACTTGCTAATGAGGCCTGAATCTGGGTCAGGCATTTCCCACACTGGGGATGGGTGGACGCGGGCACCTGGAGACATGGGCACAGCACCCGGATCCTCTCTGGCTGCCACAGCCACGGGTGGATTTCTGCAAGGAGCCTCTTGGCTTCTGCCTCCTGCCAGTTTCAGCAGGCTGGGGTGTGTGTCTCTGCTGCTGCTGCGAATCTGGCCCTGAGATCATCACAGAAACTTGGCTTTCAGCTGGAGGTGTCTGATGGGGACAAGTCCCTTCAGGCCCTGGCTCCTCCTGACGACCACGGTCGCCTTTCTCCTGGGAGCAAAGCAAAGTTGCTTTGCAGATGATACATTATTTTCTTTCACACAGATCAGCCAGACTGGGTGCTGCCCTTCCCGAGGTCATCCTGGAGTGGGGAAGAGGTTGACACCAGACCACGGTCCACGCCCCAGAGGTCCTGCCAAGAGCAGGTCCTGCCCCAGGAGAACGGAGCTGACACTCTGAGGTGGCCGCCTGGGTCACTCCAGCGCTTGTCCAATGCTGCCAGGGTAAGAAATCTTTCCCTGACACCTACAGATGGCTGATTTCCACATGCTCCAGAGGATCCTGCCATCCTGGGGAGATGCTCCAGCACCCAGCAGAGTCCCCCAGTGCTGCACCACGGGGCAAACACCCTGATGGAGGCTCCTGTGCAGGACACGGTTTGGGTGTTTTATTCCAGCGTCGCTCTGTTCTTTGACCAAAATTTCCAAGACTGGGCCCAGCAGCCTGTTTCATTTGTATGCATGCCTGGGCTCTGGATGTGAATATGAAAATGGTGCAGCAAACTGAGGTTAAAGCCCAGGCAAGTGGTAATCAGATCTTACATCCCGTGTGCCGACTGGGATGCCCTCGCCTGATTTGCAGGTTACCCTCGCCTTGTAGTCCTTTAATTCCTTGATCCAAGCAGCACATTCCATGAAAATCAATGTAAATAAGACTCCCGTGGTTCTGCCTCTCGCCATCGGAGCCCAGCACTCCAGTCAGATGGTCCAAAAACTGCTCTCAGCCACTTATTTATTTTTTAAAACGAATCCAGCCTAGAGCAGGATTACGTGGATTAGCAGCTGAGCATTCCCCTGCCTACAGAACATGCCCAGCCAGACGGAGGCTCGCTGATGGGAATCCTGTCCTGTAAAACGGGACGTGTATTTCCATGGCCTCTTGGCTGCTGGCATCTGAGCCCATCTGCTTGGCTGATCCGGGGGCTGCCCAGCTGGCTTGGCCCGTGGCCCCGGGCAGGGGTGCCAGGCTGGGGCAGGGGGTGCTCCAAGCTCCTGCCTGCAGGGAGGGTGTCCTTGCTGATGGTGGGGATGCTGATGGGGGTCATGGAGCAAAGAGGGAAACCCCCATGGAGCAGGGGGTGCAGGGAGGGGAAGGTTCTGGCAAGCAGGCAGTGCCTTTACTGGTCAAGCAGGTGGCCTTTTTTAGCAGGGAGGCTTTCCCTGGTGAAAACCCTGCAGGTTTGGGTGGGGGATGAAGCAGGAAGCTACCAGGACAAATCCCAGGGCAGGAGCGATGGACCGGGCTACAAAATCTGGGTACAAAATTGGGTTATAAAATCACCATATAAAATTGGGCTACCAAAACTTCACTGGTGTTTTTCCAGGCCTCAGAAGACACCTGAGCACCTCGTGTGGGACCATCCCCAGGACAGTGTCCAGCATGAGGGACTGTGGAAATGGGGTAGGAATCCCCCCCAGCACACAGGAAAACCCCAGTGGGTCCTGCATGGAGGGACACACCCCAGTTACTGTCGGTACAACCCAGTGACAATCAATCTTCTCAATCCTGAGCAGCCTGCAGGGCTGGGCTGGCTCTGAGCCCCACAGAACAGAAAAAGAGCTGGAGGACTCCTCATGCTGGATGACCCTCGGGTTCAGAGCCTTGTCCCCTGGAATGGACCTGTCATCCAAGCAGGTTTTGGGGGGAGTGAGGTTGATTCTGGGTGAGTGCTCTGGTTCCTGGGGGTGCTGGCAGCCCCTCACCGAGCTGGGCAGGCAGGCAGGGCAGGGTGGGCACACAGGGCACTGGAGGCAGAACAGGCAGCGTGTGCACAGACAGGGAGAAGCTCTTGGCCTTCCTCTTCTTCCACCTGTGCTCCCAGGGTGCTGCTGAGCACCAGGAAACACTTAATGAAAAAGAAATAAAAAGCAGCAAGTGGCAGCGCAGGCTGTCCTGCGGCCCTCTGTCCCTGCTGTAGGGAGCTGCCTGGCCTCCAGTGCAGATCCCACAGCTCTGCCAGTGCCAGCTCCCTCTGCTCCCTGCCTGTGCCTGCCCGCCTGGCACGGGCCGAGCACCCTGGCAAAGTGGGGATGTGCCCAGCCCCAGCCTCGTGCCAGGGAAGCCCATTTGGCTAAACAAGTTTTCACTGACACCTTTTTTTTTNTTTCTTCAGTGGAAGCCTTCCAGCGTTTTTTTTTTTTTTTTTTTGCAATGGCCCTCCTCTGAGTGGAGTGCAGCCAGCTCCTGCCCGCTCCTCGCTGGGAGCAGACAGCTGGCTCCTGCCCTGGGCTGGCCTGCCAGGCACGGTGCCAGGCGGGCAGGACGTGTGTCCCACGCTCCCACGCATGCCCGTGTGGCCAGAGGGAGCATCACTGCCAGCTCCAGCCCCGGGACAGGCACTGCTCTGCCCAGGGAACAGCAGGATCCGGCCCAGTGTTGGAAGTCTGGAAACTTCGATTTTGCATTTTTGGTACAAGCAACGCGTTTAAGTCAAGATGGAAGACTTTAGGTGTTGTCTGAGTCCTTCTTCTTCACCTTTTTCTTCTTTCCTCTTTATGGGTTTTAGGTGGTTTTCTGTAATGGGTTAATAGAGTCTGCACTGCCGACTTCAAGTAGTTAGTTATTAGGTTTAAAATAAAAATAGTTTAGGTGGCATTTCATAATTAGACAAGCTGTCCTTAAAAAAAACTGGTAGAGATAGAGAAGCTCTCCATTTTACCACGTTTCTCTAACTCGCTAGTTAGAGCGCACAGCTCATAAGACTGTACATCCAAATAATAAACATCCAAGTCTGAACTCAACAGCTGTATTTCCCATGTCTTAATCCTGACCTCAGCAGAGAAAAAGAAACCAAAAGTGTAACAGCTCAGACCCTCGAGTCAAGGGCACCTCACTGCCTCAAGCCCTGAAAAATGGAAAAAAAGTGAGTTGGGGGCAGCAAACTTGGGGTAAATGATTCATTACCTGAAGCTGTAAATGGAAGATTAACTCTCAATATGGAAATGGCCCAAAATGATAAAAGTGTGAAAACACGTGATCCATTGTCCATTTTGCCCTGGGTCCCCTCTGTGAGCCCAGAGGCCAAGGAGACACCAGTGCCAGGCTGTGCAGGCGCTGACCCAGCACTGGGCTGCATCCCTCTGCCCACAGAGCACCGCCCAGCACTGCCCCACAGCCCCGTCCCTCTCTGCAGAGGAGCTTCCCAGGACTTGCCCCTGGGATTAAAGACTCATTTTCTAGAGGAAGATGGGTGGGTGGAGCAGGGGTGAGATGAGCAGAGGCTGCATGGAGGAAGGCAGAAATAACTCTGAGACATTGGATGGTTTCCCTTGTCAGCACAGAGCTGGGGGTCCCTGTCTTGGTCACTCACACCAAGAACAACACAGGATCCTTCTGCCAGGCTCAGCACAAGGATGGGATAGAATTGGACAGAAGGAATGGAACATCCTGAGCTGAAGGGATACACCAGGATCATCCAGTCCAGCCCCAGGCCCTGCCCAGACCCCCCAACACTCCCAGCCTGGGCATCCCTGGAGCGCTGTCCAAAGGCTCCTGGAGCTCTGGCAGCCTCGGGGCCGTGCCCATTCCCTGGGGAGCCTGGGCAGTGCCTGAACCCTCTGGGGGAAGAACCTTTCCCTGCTCTGCAGCCTCAGCCTGCCCTGGCCCAGCTCCAGCTTGGGTCCTACCAAGGTTTGGACATGTAGGATCCTGTGATTCACTGAACGAGCACCAAGGAAAAGAAAGTGTTGAACAGCTTTGTCATTCCAGACACATCATTCCTCCTCCACCGAACCAGGCAGGAGTGAGTGTGTGCTGATAATCTGGGATCTCGTAATTAAATACCCTGCAGCCTGAATATGGATAAGAAGGCAACAGTTATGGTTTTGTGGACTGTGTCACTTGTGGCATTTCTGTGGGTTGGAGTTGCTCTGCTTTGCAACTTAAGTGCTCGTGTAGCTGCTGCATGTGGCACACTATCAATCATGGGTGTGAAAAATCCCCCAAGCCACCAGAAAATGGAAACAATCTTGAATGCTCCTGAAGTGAAAGCGCAAAGCCATTCCCAAGACATTCCTTCAACAGTGAAATGGCTTTTTAAGGAATTCAGACAGAAGATATAATAAGGGAAAAACTATACAGGGAAAGAAAACCACCCCACCTGCAGCAGCACAGCATGACAGGAAAATTGAGGGTGGAAGGAACTCTGAAGGTCTCTCGTTCAACCTTCTGCTCCAAGCAGGATCAGACCAGGCTTCTCAGGGATTTTTTTTCCATGATCAGTCAGGTCCTGAAGGCCTCCAAGGACAGAGGCTGCACAGCCTCTCTGGGCAACCTGCTGCCAGCTGTGACCTTCCCCATGGTGAAATATTTCCCCCATATCCAGCCCAAAGTTGTTCTCGTTCACTTCTGCTGCCTTCTTCCTCCTACTGTGGACAGCTGTGGAGATCCTGGGTCTGCCTTCTTGGTGATCTCCTTGTAGGTGGCTGTGGAGATTCCCCCGTGATGCTTTCTCATCCCCAGTCTGCACAAACCCCATTGCCTCAGCCTCTCCACACAGTGGACCTCATTCCAGCCCATGGACACCCCAGTGTCCTCCTCTGGATTCCCTCTGCTCTGCTGAAAGACCCAGACTTGGATGAGGTATCCAGCTGTAGCCAATGAGTGTGAGTGGAGGGAGGTTTGAACTCTCCTGAGCACTTGCAGCCCTGTGGTTTGGGTCTCCAGGAATGCCCTCTCACCCTGTGCAGGTGAGGATGTGGCCACAGAGAGCCAAATGGGAGATCTGGAGGACAACTGATGAAACTCCTGGTAGGAGAGAGCTGAAAGCACTATTCCAGAGGCTGGATGGACAGAGCAGCAACAAAAGGTGTCAATGCCACTTCCAAAGGAGGTGACAGCTTCCTTAGAGCTCCTCCTGAGGGGCACTGGAGGGGCAGCTCCAGTCCCTGCCCTGGGACAGGGCCAGCACCCAGGGCACGGCTGGAGCTGGGCCAGGGCAGGCTGAAGCTGCAGAGCAGGGAAAGGTTCTTCCCCCAGAGGGTGCTGGGCACTGCCCAGGCTCCCCAGGGAATGGGCACGGCCCCGAGGCTGCCAGAGCTCCAGGAGCCTTTGGACAGCGCCCCAGGGATGCCCAGGCTGGGAGTGTTGGGGGGTCTGGGCAGGGACAGGGTGGGACTGGATGATCCTGGTGGGTCCCTTCAGCTCGGGATGTTCCATTCCTTCTGTCCAATTCTATCCCATCCTTGTGCTGAGCCAGGCAAAAGGATCCTGTGTTGTTCTTGGGGTGAGTGATCAAGACAGGAACCCCCCACTCAGTGCTGACAAGGGAATCCCGAGTCCTCGGGGGTCCCTTCCATTTCAGGATGTTCTGTGTTTCTCTGACAGGCCAAGGAGACCATTTGTCCTCTCTGGGACAGGACCAAAACCTCAGCACCTGCCACCCCTCTGAAAAGAAAAACGTCCTGGAGAAGTGGGAGGAGGCAACACCATGCAGGGTGGAGATGCTCAGTGTGGGGAAATCAGCTTGGCTGCAGCTGCTCTGTGGCAGAGAAAGTGCAGCACCACCCTCCTCCCGTCCCCGGGCGCGGGGCCAGCGCGTCCCGGCACGAACAGGCAGCTCCTGCTCACAGGGCTGGGGGTGTTTACTGGGGGACACTGCACTTGAACAGCTTCCCAACCCTTTTGTGCCTCCTTAGAGGTGTCTGCCACCACTGACGTTTCACCCAAGGGACCCACTGTGGTGGCTGGGAACTCAAACTCCAGTGGAAGTGCTTTGGGCAGCGTTTGCTCCACGGTCCTGCAGGTGCTGCCAGGACTCTGCTTGTAGGGATGGCCCAGGGGGTCAATGAACAGCCTTTGTCATCAATTTAGAGTTAATTTAGAGCTAATGCTGGGATTTCAGCAGCAGCTGTAGGGGGTGAAGTGCTTGCCCCCCTCCTCACTGTGCCGTACCCATCGCTGTTGTGGGAGCCCCAGTGACAGTGACAGTGACCCCCTGAACCAGCACAAACTGGGCTCCTGCGACTCTGCTGAGTCTGAGCAAACCCCTGGGAGTTTGGGAGCAGCTGTGCTGCAGACAGGGGCCTTGGGGGGTCTGTGCAGAGCTCTGCAGGGTGGAACACAGGACAGCACTGTTACTATCCCTGTCTGGGGGTTTGGATGCCACCTGCAGCAGGGACAACCCCTTGGTGTCTTCCTCTGGTCCTCTACACTTGCCCAAGGCCTGTAGATACCTGCAGAGGTTCCCACCGCTCTCCTTCAGAGCCCTGTGTGTCTCTGTGCTCCCTGTACCCCTCACATGATGAAGCAGATGATCTGCAGGACCTCTTGTTCTCAGTGCTCGTGTTTGGACCCATCAAGTGGTTCTGGCCGTGTGCTGGGATCTCCTGGAGCGGGGCAGGTCCTGCTGAGTAGGGACATCATGTAGGTGTGAAATGGATTGCAAGGGAAGAGGACAGTACCTGTGGTGTGGGGTTCCTCCTCAGCTGTGCCAGGAACTCTAAACAAGGCTGGTTCTGTCAGATCCATCCTGTTGTGAGAAATTGGGAAACGGGTGGGGTTTTGCTTTGCCTTTTGTGAGAGAAATGTGGCAATTCCCAGGTTGGCCAGAAGATGTTCATGTTGGATATTAGGAAAAGTTTCTCCACTGAAAGAGGGGTCAGGAGCTGGCACGGGATGACCAGGGGGGAGTCGCCGTCCCTGGAAGAGAGCAAAAAACCAGCAGGTGTGGCACTTTGCCACGTGGTTCAGTGGGCATGGTGGGATTTGGTTGAAGGATGGACTTGAGGGTCTTGGAGGCCTTTTCCAACCTCAGTAATTCTGTGGTTCTCCGCTGACAGGATGAGTGAGTGACCTCTTGGCACGTGCCACCAGCTGGGAGCTGCCCACGCCTGAGCCCTGACTGCTTCCCCTGAGCGAGGACACAGTTCACAGCAACCCTGTTCACAGAGAGGGATTTTCCTGTGGATTCCCATCCTGGAGTGGTCTGACACAAATGAGGGAGCCTGTGGGTGTTGGGGTGGAGGCACAGCAGGTGGAGGAGCGGTTCAGCCCGTTTGCTGTCGAGAGTAGGAGAGGGGATGCTGCCCTGCTTGGTCCAGGGCAGGATCACCTGCTGAGCAGGGGCTCAGTGCAGCTGCCCAGGGGCTGGAGAGGGCAGGAAAGGCTCAGGGGGATGCTGGGGCAGAGGTTCTGGCCTTCCCTGCCAGCCTCCCATCTCGACTGCTGAACCAGTTTGTCCACGGCAGTCCAGTTCCTCCCTCTTTGTCCTGGGGCAGTGGTGCTGCAGTGTTTAAATCCAGATTTACCTGGCACAGAAACAGTTCATCCCACACTCGCTGGTGCTTAAAGAGTTCATGGAATCACAGAATCTCAGACTGGTTTGGGTTGAAGGGAACTCCAACCCCCTGCCATGGACAGGGACACCTTCCACTGTCCCAGGCTGCTCCAAGCCCTGTCCAGCCTGGGCTTGGACACTTCCAGGGATGGGGCAGCCACAGCTTCTCTGGGCACCCTGTGCCAGGGCCTCACCCCCCTCACAATAAAGTTTCTTCCCAATGTCCCATTCAAACCTACTCTCTGTCAGCTGGGAGCCATTCCCCTCTGTCCTGTCACTCCAGGACGATCATGAGGGTGGTGACTCCATCACCCTTCCAAAGCAGGAAGGGTTTCCCCACGGCTACACCCCTGGAAAGAGCCCCAGGCAGGGCAGGACATGGTGACCATGGCACCCACATTTCCTGGCCCTTGGCTGGAGCCCGTAACCCCAGAAATACCTGGCCACCAGCCCTCTGCGTGGGAGAAGGGCGGGTGGAGAGAGGAACACGGGCTCAAATCCAACAAGAAGGATTCCATCCCAGTCTGGCTGGAGGCGGCGCTTCCCAGAGGTCGGGTCAGGGATGCTGGGTCCTCCTGACCCTTCCGGGGGCTGTGAGATGCTCAGGGTACATCTCCATGTGCCCAGGCTCACGAGGGGATAGCACGGGGCTGGTGCATGGGCTGCTGCAGGTGTGGAGTGAGGAGGAGCTCCAGGGGTCCTGCACAAGGAGCTCTCCTGTCACCCCTCTGTGCTCCAGCAGAGCCCACCTGATCATGGCCCCCTGCACTCTCCTGAAAACCACACCAGGCTTCAGGGAAACTGAGGCAGGCAGGAAGGGAGGGGCTGAGGATGGCAGAAGGTTTAAACCTCTGCAGGCTGGAAGCAAAAAACGAGCAACAGGAATCCACCCGGCTGTCCCCTCCCCACAAGGCTGTCAGGGAGCAGGTGACCACATCCACCGCGTCCCTCTGGGCAGGGTGGGACCTCCCATCCGCGGCCGGGCTGTTTGCGAAGCTGTGGAGAGGAGCTGGCGGTGAGCAGGGCTCCGGCTTTGAGCCACGTGTCGGGCGGGGCGGGGGCCCGGCTCGCTCGGGGTCGGCCTTTGGGGATGTCTTGGGAGCGGCGCCCTGTGCGCGGCCGAGGATGCGGCTGGGAGCGTCCGGGGAGCTGAGCTCTGCTCCGGCGCTCTTGGACAGCGCCGAGTTTCCTCCTCCCCGTGGGCAGAGGCCGGGAACGGCACGTCCTGGCTGGCCGACCTCTCCGGCCGGGTCAGCAGGTCCCCGCTGGCCCGAGCCCCAGGAATGCTGGAGCACAGGCCGTCCGGATCCCGCGCTGCTTGACTTCAGCTCATTTAAAAATATCCTCTGACAAATACCTGCACAAACAAGGGGGGGG